>JALBZZ010000108.1:0-63499 GCA_038051095.1 Globisporangium irregulare
TTTTTTTTTTTTTTTTTTTTTTTTTTTTTTTTTTTTTTTTTTTTTTTGTTTTTTTCTACACCCCCCCCCCCCCCCCCCCCCCCCCCCAAGACCTCTTCTGGTCCCTGGACCTCTGGCATTCCTGGCATTCCATTGCTGCATGCATGCCATCCATTCATGGAGCCACAAATGCACCATCTGCTTTTCCGGCTCAGGTGTATTCTCTCAAAAAAATTCGATAGGGTTTCGCGTATCAAAAATGCAGGAGTGAGTCAGGGAGGCATCCATCTGGGCGGTTTGGTGTGGCCATCCGTCCAGCAAGCGAATTTCAATTTTGGCCCTTGTCTGGGTTTTGCTTTTTTGTGTTCAGATGGCTGCCCATGGTGACGCAACCATGTGTCGGATGCGAGGGTTCTTTGTGCACCAGCCACCCCAGATTTATTTGTTTGTTGGCTTCATTTTAAGCAAGCGAATGGTGGAATTTGGACTGACAAGACCACAATTGTTAAACAAACCCAGCAAGTTTAGAAACAAGTCCAGATGCAGAGCCATTTGGACTCGTTTTCTACATTTCTTGTTGAAAATTGCGCGCGGATACAAGAAGAGAGGCAACCATCCTTGGCCTTTGTTGGCAGTTGTGCGGCTGAACAGACATAGACACATCGACGTAGCAGCGCTGCGTGTGTTCTCAGGACCCAACCCATCTTGTGTCCGTTGCCGAAGCTGGTCAATGCAAAACAACTCTCGCAACTCCAGCAATTGCCCACCAAAGGACGCGTTCATTCCAACATGGGTACACACACACACGAATGCAAGTTGCCCAAGTGACCACGCTGCATCATCGAGTGCGAGAGGGGTCTGAACATTCTGGTTTTGGGATTAAATATTGAGAGACATGGCGCTCCACTTTCTCGTTCTCCTCTCTCATGCTTTTCATGCCTTCTTCTCTCCCACAAAACGCAATAACGTGCAGCAACGATTACGACCGCTAAGCAGGTCGAACAGCAGCAGCTATCCATCGAGCCATCCATTCATTTTTCTCCACATCAACGAACGCAGCTTCTCTACTGGCTGGTGGAAGTTCGCAATGGTACATAATACATTGCATTCTTCTGCATCATCTTTACCGGAGGCTCGCTACATACGTATACGTTGCTAGACTTTATCATTTTCGCATTCTTCTGCATTCGCATTGATCACGTGAGTGCCAGCTGGAGCTGGAGGTTCACTACGTAGATTTTTGTCATTGCATTCTTCTGCATTAGCCTAGAGTGTGATGAAGCGAAGCTGAACACTTTGAAGCGCCATTTTCCACTTCAACATGACGCCTGACGCTTCGTACAGGTACGGAATGGCGAAAACCCACGCAGGTACGAAACAGTAACTGCATTCTCTCCCGCAAAACCGAGAACCTGCACTTTCGGGATCCAAAAAGTGCAGCAAAAGCGATGGCCAAAGCGATGATGTCGCTTCGTAAATGTCTACCGAAATTTGGCAGCCAATTCTTCTTGGTTATTTTGGAAACGCGCGCTCTCTCCCGCAACAGTTCACGACCTACACTTTTCGGATCCGAAACTCATCATGAGCTGCTGCAAGCATATCGTACCTGCCAGACTTTCGCATCAAAAAGTGTATCTTCAGCCACAACTCATTTCGTCCCAGTCACTTCTCATTTATTTTTTGCTCTCTCTCCCGCCAATGGTCAATAAACCAACAAACCTGCACTTTTTGGATGGTTGGAATTTGGAACGTGCAGCAAACACAAGATGCCAAGACCGAAAAATCATTTCATTTCTCTCCCGTCCAGACGAACCTTCACTTTTGGAATGTGCACTTGCTTTGATCTGCGTAATTATTTTTAGAAATGTATCCAAAACCAGTTTGTTGAATCCCACGAAGCAGTTGCCAGCAGCCAGCGTTATCAGGTATGCTTGAGGATGAAGAGCTGGAAGTGCAGCTTTGAAACATTGGCTCGCAATGCTCAATCGTCATCTGCCTCCCCTGTCGCGTCATGCCCAGTGAAAGGCACAGGAGATTGATGATCATGGCCAAGATCTATATCTTCTCCGGTTGAAGCATGGCTGCATGGGTGAGTGGGATTCCAGGCAGCTTGGAGAGAATGATGGACTGGAACCCAAACAGCTCAACACTCACCGCGATCCCTTGGCTCATGAGAGTAGCCTGGTAAACAAACATCCAACAAGGATGGTTGCCTTTCTGCAAACGAAGCAGAGCGAAGAGGCCTGAAGAGCCCTGACGAAGGTGTTGGACAGCGCGCGATAAATTTTGGTGCTCAGATTGTGTCCAACCACAACATAATAATAATACCCAGGCATCTTGACTGCAACACCACTTTTGGCTCGCAAAGGTCCACTCTCGAGCCAATCCAGTTTGTTGATCACCGCGCAGCGTGGGACAGACGAAACTTGGATTGGCTGGCTGGCAGACGATCCGAACTTCAACTTGGCTTCCTGCTTGATTATACTGTGATGGTTCTCAAAAGTACGATCAATTCGCTGTCCGACACTGTTGTGTGCTGTGCACACTTGAAAAGTACGAATGGATAGCCAGAACAGAGCAGAACAGCTCAGCTTTGCTGTCCGAAAGGAAGGCATCATTCAAATGCGCTTGAAAATCAGCGTATGCTTGAAAAGCAACGCGTCTCGCTGTTAGTTAGTTGTGTTCAGTACTATGTTCTGGCTCAATATCGACGTGGGGTGTCAGGTCGATGCACACCCATCAAATACACACATGTGTTGCGTGGTGGTAGCGGTCAACAGCAATTGATCCGTTGGGAAAGAATCATCGCGGTGCTTGGGAATCTGTTTTCTCCAACGGTAACTGTTACACATGCGCTGCTGGCGGTGGACGAAAAGCAAGCAGGCCACGTTGCACGAATTCAGACACATTGCTGAATTACAATGAGGCGGCACGCTGCAACCAACCAACCAACCCAAACAGCCAATCACCCAAACCAGCCAACTTGGCCTGCCGTGTCTCACTGGAGGTACATGTACCCCCGCACAAGCGCAGACCGCTTCATTCCCATTCACACCTCATCATCAGCGAAAGAAGAGCACAGACGCGCTGTTTGCTTTTTCCTGATAGATCCGGTCCACACACATACACACACAACAGAGGATGAATCCCCTGATATCGTCGCTCGCAAAGCCCATTCCTTGCACGCTCGCCGACGGCGATCAGTTGGGCACTGACCGCAAAAGTGGACAGCGCAGCGCAGCGCACGAAGCCGACGAAGAACTGGGGGCTTGCGCTTTGTGCGGCGCTCAAGCCCACGTTTGGTACAACAAAATCACCCCGTAGAATAATGCATGATAATCAGCGAGCTGTTGCTGTTTAATCTCACAAAGAAACGAGCTTAGGTGAGGCGCTATTATTACGTTCGCGCAGCACCGCACAACAAAGGTTGAGCATCCAAAATGAGCCGGACGAGCGTAGCTGACCCCAACACAACGCTCACAAGAATCATGGCGAGAGCTATGAGCACACAAAAACGGGTGAACAAAAAAGAAAGGGATCATTGAGTTTTGATCTGACAGTATCTGGACTTGGGGACTCGATGCAACATCAAGCAAGCCTTATCACGACAACTCGCTTTGGCTGGCAGGTTTTGATTGGCATGAATCATGAATCATGACCAGTGTCAGTCTAATGAGGCTAATCACCCTCGAGTATAGTGACACTGCCTCTTGTGTCACCAAGAGCTCCTTTTGCTTTGTCCTTCTGCTTGACGAAGCACAAAGTTCACAGCGAGCAGCCAAAAAGTCCGGAATTCAGAGTCTTGTCGACAATGCAGAGCCCAAGCGGTTCCGCTGAACTGAGATCAGTGTTTTTAGAGGACAAGCACAATTGCATTTCTGGTGTCTGCCAGCTGTTAAGGTTCTTATGATGGACAGCCGACCTGCATCTGAACTCAAAACAAGAAAGGAGGAGAATGGATACGCACGTCACTTGCAGTTATCCAGATCGCTGATAAGAGGCATTTATCGACCCCCAAAGCTTTTTCGTCTTCACTAAGCAGCTCTAAGGTTGATTTTTGGTTTGGGGCAAGTGCGCTGAGCTGCAGCTGGTAGGTTGGTTGACAAACCCAACGAAGCGCCTCGAAGCAGCTTCAAGCGCCGCGCCTTTGCTGAGTGATTGCGACCAGAATCGCCACATGATGATCGCGTGTGGATCACCAGCACCTGGTTCCTGCACGAGCGAGTGGATTCACAGCGGCAGGCTGGTCTCTTTATGAATGAGTGCGAGTGCATGTGAGAGGTGTCAAGAAGATGTCAGATTTTTGCTGAACACTTGCGCTAACTTTTGGTAAAAATTGTAGTTTATTTTCCCAGATTCTACATTTCGAAGTGATCATTTGAAACGTGTTTGGACCAGAAGTAGAAGTGTCGCCAGTGGAAAATCAACTTTCGAGCTGAACTCTCCCACTCTTGTCCGTAGATTTTCTCCACAATTTGATGAAATTTCAAATTGGTGGTAAGGAAAGCCGCCGTTCACAAATGGCACATCAATCGGCTCAATGTGACCGATGTGGCCAGTCTTGCTGGCAACTTTTGATGCAGTTGATGTGTCTTGCGTGGCCTCGAATTCCGGAGGTCCAGCGCTGCTCAACTTTCTCTCGCTTGGTAGTTTGAAAAAAGATTTCGATTTCAAGCAATCAAGCTGAAATTCCTTTGCTCCAACAAGCGCGCAATCTCTAGCATTGGACGAGTGCGTCAGTGAGAACTCCATTTCACATGGCCGAACTATCCCCGAGTCTTTCTTACACGTTGCTTTGATGCGCTCGCTAAAAGTATCACTGCATCCAATCTCGGCGTCTTCTAAACACGTGGCGAAGAGTTTACAGCGTTCTTCATCTGGTAGACGCAAGAGCTGTGCCAAAGCCATCAAGCCAATGTTGCACGGGCGGCAATCAATGCGTGGCCATATAAAACGCAGCACAAAACGCGCAAATTCGATACAATGCCACCAGGTGTTATCAGTGTCGCTGGTTTATGCGCCACCTTGAAGTCCCATTCTGAACTCATTCAAGCTCTCAAAGCTAAATTGCACAACAGGTTTCCTAAATTACAGCTTTCTCTGCAGACTTTTCCGGCATGTCATGCTGCAAAAAGCGAAACTTCCAGCCTGACGATTTCATAAATTTTACAATGTGATGTGTATTGTATGGATCTATTCAGAGCGCATCTCCGTTTCGGGTATCTTGTCGAACGTAAAGGCTCTCGGCTCTCAGATCTTGGGGCCACCAGTTGGTCACCCCCATCGTTTTGTTGACCAGCGCCTTGGCATATGCTGCTCAAGCGCCATCTAATATACCGCCACTTGATTGCCGACTCACAGATGAAAAGCAGTCATGCAGGGACTCGGAGGCACGCACGCTTACGCTTTGCCAGCCAACCATACTTCTCAAATATGCACCCACGCTGGGTGGGCTTGGTTGGGCTGTCTCGGCCTGGTTGGTGGTCAAGGTGGCCGATCAAAGAAAAGAAAAAGAAACCTATGGGTATGAGTGCGTCTGGATATATCTGACTGACTGCTTAGCTGGTGTTGCTGTGGGATCCGATTCCTACTGTAGTTGCACTTAAATGTGTACGTTTTGGTGCTAATAATGTCGACGTTGCAGTTTGCTCTCTCTCTCTCTGTTTTGTCGTCCGTTGTTCGTTGGTCTTCATTGGAGGTGCACCTGCGCAATTGAAGATGGACACTCGGGCCAAGAGATACAAAAGAGTGAAGTGCAACATGTAAGCTACCTACTACGTACTGCCGTCAGTGCCTGAGAAGTTATGGCCAGTAAAGTGAGTAAATTTGGGCTGCTGATCAAAGCGCGCATTCTCCTGCCCCTTCGCTCTGGCCAACAAATCCCAAGAAAGCAACACCAACAGCAACACTAATGGGCGGCTGACGGCCTCGCCAACCATCGAGATCGATCAAGTCGAGTGGAGCAGCACGCGCCTATCTGGTTCATTTTTTCTCGTTTGATTCTATTCGATCCGTCTCTGCCGGAAATCAGGATCCCTTCCGTTTTGCTTATCTAATAAAAACGCCTAACGCCAATTAGAGAAACAAAAAACGTCATGCTGCACTGCTGCCAGCAATCACTGGAATTGTTCGCCGCCTTCTGTGCACATGAAGGGGCATCAGCTGCAGTCCCAACCTGCTGCTGCTGCTGGTTGACCAGAAGGAGATGGAAAGGACAAGGACCACAAAGAAGAACATCATCAAGCAAGGAACAGTTGGAATTTGGATTCAGATGCTTCCTTCAAAAGTAGCTCGAATTTGAGAGATCCGCGGTGTAGGACAACAGAACCCCAAGTGCTATAATAACATGACCGGTGGAGGTTATATATATAATGAGATAGTACGTGATGACTGGGTACAAATTCTCCAACTTGGAGCCCCTCACCACACACACACACACACACACACTCGCTTGTTCTTCACCAATTTTCTCCTGCTTCTCTCGATTCCCAGTTCTCTTGGATTCCTCAATTTCGACTTCACTAACTATTGATTTCCTCTTGACCCTCTCGCTCCAAAATCACGGCGCGCGTCGAGCAAGTACGGGTGTATCCTCTCGTCAGACTTGCAACAGTGGCGGTGGCTGCTTCATCCACACGATTTTCCCATTTACAACCGCACAAACTAACGAACACGCCAGTCTCCTATCAATCGTCACCAGAAAGAGTCCGTTCTTACGTGTTTATATATGCGAGAAAAATTGCATAAAGGACAGCAAGGCAGTAGCATCCATTGTGTATCGTCCGCCCGTAATGAATATTGGTCCTCCGACGATAACAGCAGCAGCAGCAACAAACGTACTAAAAATGTTTCCTTCTGTGCTTCGTCGGCTTCGGCTTGCCAGCGCAACTCGACAACGCGCTTTATTGATAAGTCAGTGCCTCTTTTCCCATTTTCTGAAGTTATTTTCATAGTGCGGTCAGCACAAAGCTTGCGTCACCGTTGCACCAATTTTTGAGCTTTTGATTTTTCCAACGACGTTTGTCGGGCTTTTTTGCTGCAAGGTGGCCAGATCGTGTGATGTTACACCGCTCATATCGCTCGTGATACCTGTGCAATACGGTGCTGTCTACCAGTCGTGCTCTCGTGTTGGTACGCTGCTCGCACGAGCGACCGAATCTTTTCAGCCAAAGAGCAAGCATTCATGCACGCCCAGTAACACTCGATCAATGCCAACTTTACACGAATACAATAGTTAGTTGGTAGCCTCCATCATTTTTGTTTTTTTGCAGGTCCGAGTTATTTAGACTTGTCAGGTCTATATAACTTGGGTGTCGCTTCATACACATGCTCGACACGCTGAAATAGCTCTTGATGCGTCTGTCCTATTCAAACGTCCACATGTAAAAGCGCCGCCGGATTGCACACCGCCTGCCACTCAAACCACCACCATGCGGCAATATCCTGCAGGTGCTATTATAGCGTGGTGGCAATACAATACATAATCCCGCCGCCCAATCACAAGCAACATAATCGCCAGGACTCTGCCGCGGCGCATGGACACTGCAAAAGCTAGCCCTTGGTGCCAGTGCGAGCGAGCTCGTGCGTGGCTCGGGCGCGGCTCTTTCGCCCGTCTTCTACTGTTTCAGTTGTTTCTGTGTTTATCGGTCGTCCCAGGCAGCAAATTAGTGAGGCTGTCTGACTGTCTATTGATGAAAAAGCGGTTAGGACTTGGAGGAGAGAGAAAGAAAAGAGCCACTGTGCAGTAGGTACCCGGCCGTCGGGTTGCGCGAGCGGAGTGATTGTGTGAAGGGAGATGGGCAGCCAGCGCCACACAGAAGGGGATCCCACCTCACAGCGCTGTGGCTGGGTGGCCTGTTTGCCTCGTTGCATCCATCGACCGTGGGCGTGGTTGCGTTTTTGGTTCACTCACTCACACCTCATTTCCAAATCCGACCGCAGTCCCACAAGACTCCTTCCACCCCGACGTCTTTGCCTTCGTGTCGAGCGTACACTCTTTTTATAAGCCAATCATCATGTTTGACGTACGCAGCAGCCAGCCCGACTCGCCAGTGGACACCTCGATGCTACCACCGCTCTACTCGCACGCGTCCGACGCCGCCATGGACAGCTGGATGCGGCTCGCCATGAACGGCAGCAAGGCGCTCGCACCGGCGCTCCCATCGCTGCTCAAAGCCACGACCCCAAAGACGCTGCCGTCTCTCTTTGAAGTGCGCGCGCAGATCAACACGCCCAAGAACGAGTGCGTGGTCTACGACTGCGAGCTCGAGCCGTTCGAGTACCGCCCCGGCGTCGACGTCGTCGACAAGGCGCGCTCACTCAGCTCGGTCTTCGGTGACCCGGAGCTCGTGGACGCCATCATGGGCAGCCTCGACGTCGAGTCGCTGATCACGCCGCGCGCGGCCAAGGCGCCAACGCCGATGGCCGCCTCGATCGTCTCCAGCTCGTCTGCCATTGCGGCCGCCACTGCTGCTGCGATGACCAAGATGACGATCTCGATCCCGACGTCGTCGATCAAGATGCCACTCACGCGCAAACCTGGCACTTTCCTGAACAAGGACGGCCGCTGGATCAAGGGCAAGCCGTGCCGCATGGACAGCTGCGACAAGCGCGCGCAGTCGAACGGACTCTGCAAGGGTCACGGCGGTGGCGCGCGCTGCAACTTCAACGGCTGCGCCAAGAGCTCGCAGGGCGGCGGCTTCTGCCGCGCGCACGGCGGCGGCAAGCGCTGCCTGCACGAAGGCTGCGAGAAGGGTACGCAGCGCAATGGCTATTGCTACCTGCACGGCGGCGTGCGCTCGTGCACGGTCGAGGGCTGCGACAAGAAGGACCGCGGCAACGGCAAATGCTTCTCCCACGGCGGCGGCCGCAAGTGCCAGTCGCCGCTCTGCTTCACAACGATCCGACGAGGCGTGTACTGCGATTCCCACAACAGCAAGCTGGCCAAGAAGCTGTAAGCCACAGCAGTACCAACAACATCCGTAGCAGTAGAAGAACACCACCACCAATATTAGAGCAACCCAACAAGGATCTTGTAGCCAAGCCCATTCTACACAACCAGTCAGTCGTAGAAGTAGGAAACAACAGCAAACAGTAGCCCAGGAGGGCGTGTATATGTAAATTAAAGTCAAACATCATGTATCCAACATCAATTATCCTCAGCCTCCATCCACATCTTCCTCACCTGTCATTTCTATCTTCTCTGGGTACGCGCACTAAACTAAACGCTTTGGGTCCCGTCTGATATGTATTACCAGGTCCAAGCAGGTATTCCGCTTTGTCTCTCCCATCTCCAGACGGATCTCTGCCGCTTGAATGATATCGCTGCTATTCAGTACCTGTTGTCTGCCCTTGTTGCCCGTGTTTCTCATGTAAAGTTGGATGGACGGACACACACAAGATCGATGCATCAACACTTTGCGCGGGCCTGCCTGGCTGAAGACATGTCGACGCGGCATTCAGCGAGCAATCTTCGGCTGCATGTAGAAGAGCGTGGGAGTCAGGAGACATGAGGTGGATGACCAGCACAGCACAAGACATGCCTTGCATGTCAGACGTAACGGCTAACGTTGAAGCGAAACCGTCACACAACTCAGGTCAACAAGTCGCCAGTCACACAAGTCGCACGTTGCCGTCCTTCTCTCTCTTTCCCTATCTCACAGCCTACACGACGGCGGCTATTCGCATTGCTGTGCTTTGTATCGGCAACACGAGGCAGCGGCACACATCAGTCATCGTGATCGATGGATGGATCCCTTTCGATCAGCGCCTGAGAATGTTTTTCTCATGCCGACGCCAGCGCGGGGGACGAGGGATCCTGTTTGCTGGCCCCATTTTCGCTGCTTTCCGGACCGACGGACGGACGGACGCATCAATCGATGTTCATCCATCCATTCATCCACATCCATTCGCGAATCAATCAATCCAATCCATCCGAGGCCCGCCGCTCCTTTCCCGAGTGCCACGGTTTCTAATCGATTTAGTGTGCTTTGTGTGCTGCGGTGAAACGCTTTTGGCCCACGACCTCTAACATACGCACGCTTACGGTAGAGGCGAATCCTGATGTTGATGCTCGGCCCAGCGATTCTTGCTTATCAGGAGGTCCACGGACAACTCTTACAAAATGGATCGGTTCGTGGTCGCATTGTGGCTTGTCAGGCCACACGCGCGACACGCCAGTGCAAAACAAACAAGCAAACAAACAAACAAAGACGACGACAAGAACAGAGTCATCGTCGGCTTTGTCGCCGCGCGAGCAAGTCCCACTTCTCGCTGGCGCACACCATCACTCTCGCACGTGTGCTCACGTTTCAAGGTGCACAAGCGAATCACTGTCAGCAGCCAAAATAGGTTGAGCAACCTTTCATCGCGTGTATGGCAAACTGGGTTATGCATGTTGAAGTGGATCCAACCACTAGCGAGTACTGTAGGATTGCAAAGCATTTCTGCTTTTTCTTCGGTGGGTGGCGCTGGGTTGGGCTTCTTCTTTCCTTCCTGTTGTTTTTGTATGGGCGAGAACTTGGGGAAGATGGGCTTCGTGTCATGAGTCCAGAGCTGCACCTGCACTTTTGGCTCTTTCAGATTCACAAACTGACTGGCTGACTGGGATTCACGTGATGACGGCTGTAAAACAGCAAGATAAGGAGTTCCAACAGCGTAGCGTAGCGCAACGCAGCGGTGGTGCTGCTGCGAAGTGAGTGCATCACCCGTGCCATCTCAGTTTGAAGTACCCGGCGTGTCCCACGGCCAATTGGATGATGTGTGGACTCGAGAAGAAATCCTGTTTGTGCGTCTTAAACAGGTCTTCAGCAAACTGTTCATCTATTATTTGAGTGCCATACTGTCTCCCATTTTCACCTCTAAAAATGAAATGTTCTGGCTACTTCCTTGCTATAAAGAGGGTTTCGTTTGTCAATTACTCAATTGCTTGACGTTGCACTAGACGCAAGGTGACTGATAACAATGAGAGACGGGTGATGCGCGGCCATGGTACAATACCTCAGCAAACTCGTGGGTGCCGCTTTGCGTCTTTAAGTATCTGGTATTATATGACGGACAGAGGCGGCGGAAATTTCTGCATCATCGTCCCTGCGGCCGTCCGGAATTCATCACCATCTCTCGCAGTTGTACACAAGTACACCTTGCTCTTTGATACCCTTGGATCGGATCGGATCGGTATGAACTGGTGAGTGGTCTTCAACAATGCTTCTGAGCTCCTGTGAGGCTTTCTTTCTCCCCACACATTCATTTTCCTCTCCTGTTAAAGAAGTGAGTCAATCAATCCATCACTTTTTGTGATCACGACGGTGGGAGGATTCGCGAGCGCCGCTGACTTTTACTGGACTTTTGACTTTGCCAAACCACATTGTTGTGTGGACGGAGTGCTCTTGGATCACCCGCCAAAAAAACTGTTAGCGCAGAATAGAAATGGGGCATGCAAGCATGGTTTACCAGAGATGGTTCCTCCGACAGGTGGTGATCTGATGATGAGTCTCCGATACTCCTGTTTACTTTCTCCTGAGAACACCAGCACTCGCACGCACGCACAAAGGCACAAAAAGCGCATTAGGCGCTTTCCACGCTCAACTGACTGACTGACTGACTTCGCGTTGTACAGCCGCCGCGTCACACACATGACAATAGGACGAGCGACGCCTTTGAGCTTTGCATAAGAGATGGCAAAAGACGCATGTCGTTGGTTACGCTGGGAGTTCTGCAGCACGCCGTTGGGCATTGGACACGCAGAGGCGCGTCAGGCCGATTGACAAATCCATCCATCGATCCATCCACCCGGCCACCCGGACATCCGGTCATCTCTGACGGATTAGGGCGTTCATCTACCCGTCCAAGCAACGCGTCCATCGGACAAGCGCTCCTCCTCTCCTTCCGTCATGTGGACTGTGTGAGTAATGGCCACAACAAGCCGGAGCATGGTGCACCCAGATACAGTAGCGCATCGTCATCCTCCCACCGACTGCACTGGGAAGGCAGGCAGCGGAGTGGCGAACAAACAAAACAAGAAACAAGCCAACCACAACAGGCAAAGCAAGAAAAAGAACCCCAATCAAGCAAGCGAGAGACAAGCGCTAATTGCTCGAAATTGTGTCGAGTCAACACTTTTGTGGTGCAGCAAATCCCCAAAAGGCAGCAAGTGCCACTGCAGACTGGCAAATTCCGCGTGTTGTTGTTGGTTGTTGCTTGGTTGTTGGCCACATAGCATTCGTTTCTTCGCTGCAACTCCAACGTGATTCGTTTTCTGTGTGAGGGTGCCTGCCGCTCACTAAATACGGGAGGTCTTCACCCAGATTCGAGAATCCCGCAACGAAGTAGATTCATTCTGATACAGTATTGTTGGCAAATATTTCACATGCACAAGCCACCACCACCACCATTGGACGTCATTGGACTGCAAAAGGGTTGCTGCATATTGTTTTGCAATAGTTTTCTACAGCGAACTACTCTTGCTCTCTTGTTTCCCGCAATGCGCTGCTGCTTGGCGAAATTTTGAGGTACTTGTTGTTCATTACTGTGAACCGACTCCACGCGCATAAACTGCAAGTGGAGTTGCTGCACAACAAGTGGGAGCGCTGGAGATTCGGCGCTTGCATCTTCGGACTGTGCTGTCACTGTCAGTGAGCTCGAGCCGTCAGGTGGATGCGCCGTCACTTGCGGCAACCAGCCAATCGATTCATTACTGTACTCGACAACAACGGAAACGAGACGTGAATGGCCGCATGACGCACTGACTATGCGTCAGGCACACACGCCCAACAGCAGTGCAACAAGGAGGAAGTGGCAGCGCTGTGCAAGCAACAAGCGCGGTGCGTAGCTTGTTGTTGACGAAGCGCGCGCAGAACCTTCCAACAACTTAGTTGCTTTGGCGCATTCTTCCCTGCGCAAGCTCGTGTTTGCGACCGCGCTCATCGACTCATCGACTCAGCAGCGAGCTGTGGAGCTGTGGAGCTGTGGAGCTGAAGCGGTTCACTACAGTATTATCAGGTCGCTGGTCGTGATGTGACATGGTTCCTCTTGCTCGTTAAAACTAGTGAGTAATGTTCCTCGGCAACAGCAGACTTGACGGCGTATTCTGTTCATCAGGCGCAAAATTGGTCAGGCATACTGTACAAGCTGATCTTTCGACCACAATGTTGCCAGCTTTCGAAGACGCTGACTGTACTAGGGCTTCGATAAACATGAGCGCTCTGAAATTCAAAGACCCGCGTCGCTGTCTGTCAGTCTGATGAATAGCGCTTACTTGCTTACTCGTTGCCTCGTTGCCTCGTTGCCTCGTTGCCTCGTTGTCTCGTTGTCTCTCTCGTCGCGTTAAGCATGCGAAAACCAAGCGCCTGACGCCATTTCGCAGCACTCGTCTTTGCAAAGACGGAGCTCAAGAAATGTCAAATTCTGTAAATATTACGACTGCTATCCCGTGTGATTTGCGATTCTTGCGAAGTTTGCTGATTCGACCGAGAGTGATCATGCAGCGCCACCCGAAGCAGCAATACATAGAACGTAGTACTCTCCGACTCGCTGCATTTTGCTCGCTGAAGAGCTCCAGCTTGCAAACGAAAGTGTGAATAAATGGAAGGCTGGCTGGCATACTCAAGGCGAAAACGAAGGAGCGATTAGACTACTTCAGGGCTACCACCTCAACACCTCCGATGCTCTCAATCGCTTTCGTAGTAAGGACTGTATACAAGCAGAGTGCCTTCACTTGCGATCGTCCCATCGGGCCGCATGTGGCCACGATCGCGACCTCCGAGGCGAGGAGGGTAGAATACGATTTGATTTATTGGAAAGTGGTTACTGCGCGCAATTGGATGGTGCAGACGCGCATGCACGCCGGCGACAGTTTTTGTAACTCGAGACAGTAGATTCTTTGCACACGCCGGTAGTGACGCCACGAACAACAACAGATTGGAGTCCCCTCTTGTCCTCCACCATTGGCGTGGCGTGGCGAGTAAACTAATTTCACGCACACAATCAATCATTCGAGTCAGCAATTGCACAAGCCAAAGGCCATCGTCGCCTTGCACTCCTTCCCATCTCGTCTGCGATTCTTGACCTCCTGTCGTACTGCACTGCATTGAAGTGCTCAATGTACCACCGCCGACTCACCAAGTTATTGTAATTTGCGGACGAAGGTATTCGCTTTCATTTCAGTGATGAAAGTAAAGTGTATTCGAGAATGCTCGCTTGCATTCGCGACATTGAAGAGACAGAAAAAAAAGCGAGAATGCGACAGTGACCATCATTAGATCTCGCGCGTGCCTATCTGCGCTAGTCTCCGCGTGCGTGTTGTCTAGGTATCTGAACTGAAAACGAATGCGTTTTTGTGATTGTCGATCGCTTCAGCTGTACGTCAAGGGAACGCCGCTCACTTACTCGTCTCAGTTGATGAGTCCTGCCTTCGAGGTCTCACCAGTGAAATGTGAGGTGCAATTCTGTTCGCCATCACCTTTTGCAGTCGAGATTTGCCGTCCTGGATGGAAGGACAAACCACGGTAGTCACCATGCGCGAGTGAGATGAGGAGCTGCTTCGTGGGCTTTGTACTGCTCCGAGTGCGTGATCGTCTCAAGCGAACCTACTTTGAAGTCTCGAAACTCAGTGAAGTATACGAAGTATACAGTATACAGTACCTCAAGGACCATCACTCCAATTGTGCCAAAACATTTGTGGTACAGTATACTGCACCCTGGTATTCTGCCATTCAAGGTGTAGCCATTTCGAAAATGAATACATTTTGTCGCCCTCCCTAACCATCCGTTACTTGAGTTATGGTTTGCTAGCTACTGTAGCTTCTAAAATTTGGCTCGTTGGCTTTATTTTTGTAGGCTGTATTCTTAGAAGAAAAAGACAAACGTGATGAACTGTTCTTGACCTGTTCAGACCCAGAGCCATCAGCAAACTTCCACAAACAATTTGATTGTATAAGACCACTCGCTCGTCTTCTCCTCCATCCCCATACATAAGAACACAAAGTTCACTCCGGCGTGGGGATGGCTCGTTGCAGGCTCGAGCAGCACCGATGATCCATCCAGCGCCATCTGATCAGCAGCTTCCGCCAACGAGTAGTAGTCTCAACATCAGCTACGAGATCGTCACGAGCGAGGCGCTGCCGGCATTTGACCCGCTCGTGACTGTGAAGTATCGTTTCCTGACGGCAAAGCAGACCTGGATATTCAACTGGTGCATCATCAAGACCCTCTATGCTCTCTTCCCAATGTACGTGACAGGCTTTCTGTTGCGCTTCGTCGTGGTCTTCGGGCTAGCGACAGTTGGGAGGGTGCTTGGGCCGATCAGCTTCATGCTGCAGATTCCTATCGTCTTCCAAGTCATCTTTGCGCTTCGCTACGAATACGTCAAGGTGCTCCTGACGACGTTCGAGTTCTGGTTCCTGTCCATGAATGCAGCGGTCTGGACTGTGGCCTTCGTCTGGTACTTGCAAGACACGCACGCGCTCATGCTGCCGTCGTGCCTGGTCGACTACGTCAACATGCTGCTCATCGAGGCATACTTCCAGAACGCGACCAACGTCGCGCGGACCGCAACCGCGTCGGCGTGCTTCCTGTTCTCGCTGATTATCGGCGTATCGCTCAGCACAATCGACGAGACGTTCTCTGAAGAGCTCTTCAAGGTTAACAACCACGCGCTCTCATGCAAAGACATTCTCGTGAACACCATGGCGACGATGATCACGCTCGTGATCCGCTTGTCCTACCGCAAACTCGAAGCGATCAAAAGCGCGAAGCAAGGCTCCACCTGGGAGCAATCGATTGAGTACCGCTGCAGGACCAAACTGCACGTGCATCATGAACACCAGCAGCTCACCAGCGTTGTGCCGCACTCTGCAATTCAATCCGAGTCCGCACGGCGAATCACAATCGAGCGAATGGGCGCCAAGCAGCTCCTCCAGTTGCGGTTTATCGGCGTCCCGACCCTGTTTGACTCGGCAGACATGCTCTGTCCAGGCGTGAGCTCATGCAGTCTAGCAGCCAAGCCCTGGGTGATCCGAGTGCTCTACTTCTGTGGACTCGTCGGGGGATTTGCCCCCGCGACTGCTCTCCAGCCAGCGGTTCAGGAATTACCGAATGGAGCAGCACCGTCCATTGCTTTGGTTGGACTAGGGACAAGTGCGGTCTTCTGGATCTGGTTCGCCTGTCACCTGCAGTAGCGCCTCTTATTCAGGCTCTGCACGTCGTTCGACTTCCTGTTCCTGTATTTCCAGCTCGTGACCGCACACCTGTGTCTGTGTGACATCCTCAGTTGGAAATGGACCCATTGCTGTGGAGTCATTGGCTGTTTTCTGTGGATCCAGGGCATCTTGACCGCCGATGCGCTCACTCCGGTCATGAAAGAGCGCCTCAAGTGGCAAACCTGGTTCGCAGCGCCGCTGGTGTTGCTCAGTATGGTCGTGCGGGCTGTGCTCTTCTACTTAATCTTGCTGCAGGACCGCTGGGTGTTCCAAAACCGCCTGCTATTTAATAGCAAAGTCGGAGTCCACCAGGTTGAGTTCTGGGTCGTACCGTTCTACTGCAGCCGCGAAGTGACGATCTTTGTCTGGTGCATCCGCATCCTGCATCGCATCTGGACGCGCACAAGCGAGCACGAGTTCCTCATGATGCTCGGCAACGTCGAGTACAACTACGTGAGCTGGAAACAAAACCAGCGGCAGCGAGCAGCTCCACCAAGGATTCGCCCTCGATCAAGCGTTCAGGAACGTCAGACTACCACGTCAAGTTCGAGCGCAGGCCAGCTCAAACAGCTGGACACGCTGCTCCAAAGTGTAGCACCGACAACGACTGCTGTTCAAGCGTTTAGGTAACTCTAGAAGCTCGGAAGCTGTACACTTGCGCCTCGACCATCAAAGTTTCGGTGGATACAGTACTGTGTCAATCTCGCTGCCCCGTCTCAGCGAAATGTAGCCACCTTAAATTATCTCTGGTTCGCATTTCAGCTCAGTCTCTGATTATAGCTCCCTATAAATAACAATACAATGAGTTTAGCTTTTTGAGCGAGGTCGCCTGAGGCGTGCGGTGTACAGTACTCTCACACTGGCAAGCTGCATTCAATTTCGTGTGTCTTTGTGACGATGATCCAGCCAAGTCCACGTCCAAGTACTGGCCATGAAGTCCATCATCAACATCGCCATCCTCCAGCGCGCGTGCTCTACGAGATCGTCGCGAATGAGCACCTGCCGTGTTTCGACCCGCTGCTCACGATCAAGCAGTATCTCCTCAGCCCCTACCAGACCCGGGTCTTCAACCGCGTGATCCATTCCACTCGCTACGTTCTCTTCCCAATGTACCTCGCGGGGTTCCTGCTTCGCTTCGCAGTTATCTTCTCGCCCGTGGACACAGGAAGACTGCTTGGACCGACCACGCTCGGGCTTCAGTTCTGGATGGGTTTCCAGGTGATCTTTGCGTTCCGAATGGAGTTCGCCAAAGTATTGATCGGCACATTCGAGTACTGGTTCATGCTCGTGAACTCGACCGCGTGGATGATCTGCTTTGGGCTGTACCTGCAAGACCTGCGCGCGCTACTAATTCCGTCCAGTTGGGTCGACTTTGCCAACATGCTGCTCATCAAGACATACTTCCAGAATACCCAGAACGTGACAATTGCTGCAACTTCATCAGCCTGCTTCCTGCTCACGCTCAGTATCGGCGTGTCGCTCAACGCTATTGAAGACGGCCAGCAGTTCCCGATCGTCCAAGTGAGCTCCCACATCCTCACGACCAAATATATCCTCATGAACACGATGGCGACGATGATCACACTGCTCGTGCGTCTGAGCTACCGCAAGTACGCGGTTTTGCGGAATCAACGAAGATCTTCACATTCGACGACGGCCTTCTGGACCCAATCGATCGGGTATCGCTGTCGCATAGAGCTGCGCCCGCAGCAATTCTCAACCTCGGTTCAAGTACGACTAGTAGCAGCGACCCAATCGAACTCGAACCTAGTAGCCCCCAATGATATCAAGCTGCTCCGTATGCAGTTTGTCCAAAACCGAATCCACTTCGACGCCGAGCTCACCGTTTGCCCTGGCATCAGCCGCTTCACCGTCATGATACGGAAGTGGCAGCTCACATCGATGTACTGTGCTGGGCTCGTTGGGTTTGTGCTCACGCCCATTGCTCTCCTCCCGAGTACTCATACCGCGTACCCGGAAGCAGCTCCAGCCATTGCGATCACCGGACTCTGCGCGACTGTACTCTTCTGGTCTCCGTTCCTCTGCTGTGCGCAAAGACAACTCGTACTCAAGCTCTGGACGTCCTTCGACTTCCTCTTCGTCTTCGCACAGCTCATGACCGCGCACGTGGCGCTCTGCGACATACTCTCGTGGAAGTGGGTCCACTGCTGCGGGGTCCTCTCGAGCTTTCTCTGGATGCTTGGTGTGCTGACAATCGACACGATCACGCCTGTGATGCGCTCTCACTTAGGCTGGAGAAGTTGGCTCGTTGTCCCCATTGTGGTGTCGTTCATGATCATGCAGGTGCTACTCCTCCAGGCGGTGCTCCAATGGAATCACCAGGACTTTCACAATCGCCTGCTCTTCGACGGCACGATTGGCAGCGGCCACCAGCTCGAGTTCTACGTCGTGCCGTTCTTTCTCAGTCGGCAGTTCACGCTGTTCGTATGGTGCATTCGCATTCTGCACCGCTTCTGGTCGCGCAAGAGCGAGAGCGAGCTGCTCATGATGCTCGGCAACGTCGAGTTCAACTACGCGGACTGGAAGCAGCGCCACAGAAAGCAGGAGGAAGAGGGTAGGCTGCTGCAGCCATTCTCATCCCGAATGCGCAGCTTCGGCAACAAACTCGTGAGCAACTTCACACGTGGCCGGCGCAGCTCTTCGCAAATCTCCATTGTCCCGACAGGCAACGAGCGCGATCGGAGCAAGAAGCTAACGGAGCAAGCCAAGCAGAAGGTGATGTTGGGCTGAGTTACAAGTGTCTGCTGTCCACTATAGCTCTTCAGTAGCCGTTTCAGAATTGAAGGAAGAGAGTCAGAAAAATCGAGTCAGCCATGTGGAACCACCAACCAGCTGTTCAGTTTTCTGAGACCAGCCACAATCCCTCCCACATTAAACGAGCGGCGTTTTTATCCATAACATGATTACAAAAGAGCATCACATTAAAAAGTGCTTCGCTTAAAGTATAACATAAATAACACAATAGAGTAGATTTGTTTGCATTATGGATATGTGATATTAAAGTCTCTATTTCGCTGAGAATATACTGATCTAAGATGTTTCCGGCTCTTCATGTTCGCAAAGTTTACCGCTGTTATGGCTGCAATATGAGCGTTTCCTCGTTTCGGCTCCTTCTGATGTTATCCATCCCTGCTCCATTTTCTGGCTCGGCAGTTCGTTCGTTGGCTTCAGAATCCTGGCCGGCTGTTCTTCACTCTACTGAATGAATAATCTGGTCGTCTGTTGGTGCGTCCCAGTAGGTTTGTAAATGCAGTCCGAACGCTCCAATCGACGGAGGCACGCAGCATTAATGTAAAGGAGAAAACCACCACGATTACCAAAAGCTCCGAAACCACAAGTTGACCACTCGTCCACCTCAACCTCAGGAGTCCACTCCCCCCGAGAAGCGCGCCGCAGATTTGCGCTGGAGCCCAGTTGCACGCACGCGCGAGCTCTCGGGTGGCTACTAGCGATCGCCACTACTGGCACTGTCTCGTAAAGAACGAGCGAAGAGCTACAAAAATTGCCCGTGATCTGCTTGCTGGGTGACTGGCTGCCTGGATCGACTCTACGACAGCACCAGCACGGAGCACGAACATTTCCAAGCCTCAAGCTGATCACTGGGCTTTGCTAGTTCATCTGAGCTCTCCGCGCGACTGGTTGGCTGTTCTCAGCCTTTAGTGTCGCACTCTGTGTCTGTCTGCGTGCTCTTTGCCTGTTCAGTTGCGTAATTTCTAGCGATGAGGATGGCCGAGTCGCCGCTCTTCCGCGTAGGCGATGACGTCGAGCTCTGGCGCATGCTGCTTAACTTCACAGTGCTGGCGCTCGTGGTCATGGCGTTCGAGAAGGCGCTGCACGTGCTCGAGAAGCGCGTGGAGCAGTACCCCAAGTACCACCAGATGATCACCAAGGTCTACCGCGAGCTCATGATCCTCGGCGTGCTCGGGCTGGGCATCAAGATGCTCAAAGAGGCTGGGCTCGTGATCGAGACGAGCCCCGAGATGGTCGCGTTCGTGTCCGCGGACCTCACGATTTTTTTCCTCGCGGTCGCGCTCATCTTCCAGGCGATCACGATCTTCCTGCAGTTGCGCATGAAGAACAAGCAGATGGACAACCTGGAGCTCATCGGCAGCGAGGACCTGCTCGCGCTCGCACTCGCGCACGAACGGCGACGCAACATCCACAGCGCAGTGTGGCGCGTCTGGTCGGCGAACAAGTACAGCGAAGAGATTCGCATCCGCATCTTCCGGAACCTGTTCCTGCGCATGCACGGACTCCCCGAGATCTTCCCCTTCGCCAAATACCTGCGCCAGGCGCAAGACAACCAGATCACGCACATGATCGACATCGAGCTCTCCATGTGGCTGCTCGTGTTCCTCGTCGCCTGGTCGATCAACGCGAGTATCAACGTGCTCGGCGACAGTGAGCTCTTCGCGTTCGACGAAGACGACGAGAGCGAGGACTCGCGGTTCAGCGAGAAGACCAGGGAGGAGATTGTGGACGCCAAGAGCCACTACGCGCTCGCGGTCGTCTTCGCGCTCTACTCCTGGATACTTCTAATCCTCCACCTGATCACGCTCTACTTCTTCGAGAGCTTCCTCGACAAGCTGCTTCAGCGCGCGGGTGTGAAGTCCAACGCGCGCATCCTCGAGCGCCTCGAGCAGGTCGCGATCGAAGAAGCGACGAACCTCGCGAGCGAAGTCACGGGCACGGCGATCCAGCGCATGGAGGACGTGCTGGAGCAACAACAGGTGCAGCAGTACAAGCGCCACCACCATCTAATCAAGCATGACACGGGCTTCCAGCTGCTCGCGACCGGGTGCCGGAAGTTCAAGGCCGGCGCCGGCAAACGCAGAAGCAGTGGCGATGATGGCGAGGAGCTGCAGCAGCCCTGGCCCGTACCCCCTCCTCAAGATCAGACCCATTCAACGCCAGCAGCTGCTACCACAACACCACCATCAGCTGCTGCAGCTACTACGCCTACCGTTCCGCCCAGTGACGAGCTCCAGATCCCAGGATTTTCGCGGAACGCGTGGCACTTTGCGCTCAAGCTGTTTTTGATCCTGAACGGGCTCTACATCGCGCTCTTCGTGCAGACGATGGTGTCCCACCTGGTGGCGTTCATGACGACGATCGGTGTGTTCCTGACGCTGCTCATTCCGCTGCCGCTTGTCATCAACTGGTTCGTGCAGACCGACCTCATGCGCAAGTACATTTTGATCAGCAGTCTCTCAAATGTGCACGTCGAGACGCTCAGCGACGTGATCAGCGACTTCACCGAGGCTGTGCAGCTCCAGAACAACTTCATCAGCTCGATCCTGTGCTGCCTTGAAGAGCGCGGGAGGTCGATTAACGAGCTCGCGCTGCTCTTTGAAGGGAAAGATCTCATGGAATCCGGCTGGATCGACGTGGAGGAGATGCGACAGATCCTGAGCGCCGCCCTCGGCTTCCAGATGTCGTTCTTCAAGTTCAACAGCGTGATGCGGCTGCTCTTCCAGCTGCGCCACCTGAAAGTGGACTACCGCAAGGTGATCACGCTGCTGACACTCGCGAGCGAGCAGCACGACGGCCATGACGGAGGGGGTCATCATCACATGTCGGTGATCACCCTGAACGATCCACATGACCCTCACTACCATTACCACCATGGACTGCTTCACTCCGAGATGCCGTCGTATTCAGAGAAGACGAGCTTCGTGATGATGGAAGGAAGTCGCGGGTTCTCCAGCTCGTTCGCAAGCTCCACAGCGCTCATGCAGGACGGGTTGCAGCGTCCCAGCAAGATTACGCGGCAGATGATGGGGAATAACTACAATAGCACCACCACGAGGTCCACCACTGCGACCTTGACGAGAGGTGCAAGTGGTGGCGGAGTCAGGCAGTCGTCGTTCCTCCATCAGTCGATCATCCGCCAGCCGAGCCTGACTACACCCAGCAGTACCTCGATCTCCAGCTCGACGGCTGCGATCAGCAGTGTCGAGACTACGACGACGATGTTGAGAGCTGCTGCGAACGGCTCCATTCTCTCAGCTACCTCTGGGAATGTTGGGAATACTGGGAATAGTCAACTGATCCACCGTCACCCTCACTCTCAGCCTCAGCCTCACCACCACCATCACCTTGGAGTTTCGTCAAACCCGAACTCGAATACGAATTCGACTTCGCATTTCTTGGACGCGACGCTCAGTGTCTCGAACGCGGCACCACTCTCGAGCGTGTTTGAGAGCGAGACTCCGAGCAGCTCGGATTCATCCAGCAATATGTCGAATTCGTCGCGCTACATGCGCATGTAGTAGATGTCCTATATATTTGTTCGTCCATCTATTTGCCAAGTAGTAAATATTCTAACACAAAACAACCTGTAACCAATAGACGAAAGCATCATAACACTGATGTGAACTGTGGTTGCCGAAGCGAGGCTCAAACTAGGAAAGCCATGAAATGAAATACTCGTAATGCATCCACAGAGCAGTGTTCACTCAGTCGAATGGGAGGCGGAGCTGAGCGCCTACAACAGGAACACGGCCGACTTTGAGCTTCTCAAAGTCTGCGTGGAGAAAAAGAACGAGGTGAACAGGCGTCTGAGCTCCGTGTGCAACCAGTACATCTTCCGGAAGTTAATGCTGAAGTTGGGCAGCTACATGTGAATGTGACGCCAGAGAACGGAAACTCGGCCCCTGAAGCGGTCCGAGAAGCTATTCGGAAGCGGAGCAGACACGATACAGTCGTCGCAGTTGGGGATTGGAGCCAGAGGCAGGCAGCACCGCAGGTTCAACGAGCCCGTCAAGGACAAGGGCTTCAGAACGATGTTTCGGAAGGCGGGCTACGACCGACATGCACCTGGTCGGTGAGTTCCGCAGCAGCAGGTGCAGCGTGTACGAACAGAGTGAGCGCAAGACGTTCCGAGTCTGCGGGAACCCTCGACCGAACAGGAGCGGCAATATCTTGCGTCACGAGCTGAGCTGGTCAGGTGTACGACCTGTTCCAGGCTCTCTTCTGATGCTCCCACATAAACCATGGTTTGACCTAAGAGAGAGAAAGAGAAAGAGATTGTGTATGTGAGTGTGCGTGAGAGAGAAAGAGAGAGAGAAAGGGAGGGAGATTGTGAGAGAGTTTGGTATAGAGAGAGTGCAAGAGAGAGAGAAGAGCGACGATTCTCCCTCTCTCGTCCTCTCTTCATTTTGCCAAAAAGAGCATAATCATTCATGTGCTCACTGCTAACGCACAGCACAAGGATTTTATTTGCCAAAAGACGCAAAACCTGTCCACTCAAAATCTCCAATGCAACGTGCTCATTCTCAGACTTGCCGCATCCATCAAGCAATCAACTAACCACGCAGGCACGAAGCGCGCGCATCTTGTCATGAAGCCGACGACCATGTCCAAGCCGCGCATTCCCTGGGATGGCGACAACGCCGTGGCGGGCGGCAAGACGTCCATTGCGGTGCTGCTCGAGTGGCTGAGCGCCCCCGGCAACTACGACCGCTGGCGCGACGCGCAGCGCAACGTCAACGGCCACGCGAGTCATGCAACCCACGCGCACGCACATGCGCTGGAGCCGCACGTTTCCAAGATCGAGCTCGCGCGCGAGGTGCTGCGCCTACTAGCGACGCATGGCATCACGCATCGCCTGGCGCGCGATGTGCGCTGGAAAATCAACGCGTTCTGCCGCAGCTACGCGTCCGCCGCGCTGTTCCTGCGCAAGTACGAGCGCGAGAAGCACGAGCTGCTGCGCAAGGCGATGGCGACCTCCGCGAACCCGCGCGACGCGCAGCGTGCGATTGACAGCAGCGAGGCACGCGTGATGACCCACGTGTACACGCTGTGTCCGTTCTTTGACGTGCTGGACCCGATCATGAAGGACGACATGGAGATTTTAAGAGCAGCGGAGATGATGAACAAGATCAAGAAGGAAAAGAAGAGCCAGGAGAGCTCGATGTGCGGTGGTGACGATGAGGATGATAACGATGGTGATGACGATAGTGAAGACAGCGGACCAGGATGCTCGGAGGAAGACTCGCTCGAGAACTTCTTTGAGCCGGAGCGGACGCGCCACCAGCGAGCCAACAGCAACAGCAACTCGATCAATCGAAAGAAGCGACACAGCCGCGATAACTCGACAGACGGCGACGACGACGAAGAGCATGAGCGAAAAGAGAAAAAGCTCCAATTCAGGAAGCATGAGCACGAGCTGCTGCTGGCGAATTTGGAGCTCGACAACAAGCTCAAGAAGATCCAGCTCGAACGCGAGAAGCTCATGATGACCAAGGAGGTCGTGCTCGGACGCAAGCAGCTGCTGGACGCGGGCATCCCGCAGCACGAGATCGACGTGCTCTTCCCTATGCGATCATTCATCGACCCATAGTGGTAGCAGAAGTCTCAAGACAAGCAACATCGATGTGAATCGATCGATTGCCTCCAACAAAGTTCCTGGAGCACTCACCACACCTGACTCCTCACGGAAGTCTGGAACCCGAGCAAAGTCACAACGCACAAACTGCGAGTCCAAGCTTGACAAGGACGGAACTATGCCAGCCTCGACCCACGCCGACCCCTTCCTCAGTCAGTGATCGGGTCCAGGACATCGAGTCTCCAAATGGCCATTCCCCGCTCACTGGATCTCAATATGGTGCTGTGAGGGTTGGAGTTCTTCGCTGGTGAATGGACAGCCATCAGCGAAGCGTGGGGCTCTCGAGCTCGAGCGTCGCTTGTACTTTGGAACAAATTGTGCAAACGGGCGGGCGAGACTCGCTCTTGAGGGCCGATGAGAAAGCGAACGCTGACCGAGATCCACTGCATGCTTTGAACGGAACAGTGATCGCTGGCACCCCACATGCGCGCACACAAGTTTCACGGTCCATGAACAAATAATGTGTTCAAGTAGTATTTCGAAGTACTACAGTTTCTCAGCAGTATTAGTATAAATATTAGTATTTCTAGTTGTGTGTATAATATTACTATGAGTCGTGTACTGCTAGCAGTATGGAGCACTATTAGTATCACTTTTTGTTTTGGCACTTTTGGTGACACGACGTATCCAAGATTTTCCTCCATGAGATGGAGAGAGCCATGCCACTTCCTCCATCTCATGGAGGGTAATCGTTGCCATCGTCGTTTTCCTTTATGATCATGCGTCCTTTGGTGAACCAGGTATTGTTTGTAAGTGAAGTCTCTCCATCAGTGTCTACGAAAGCAAGTTCTACGTCTGTTGGGTGTGTGAATGAGCAAAACACGCATAAAAATGGATATAGAATGTGGGAGGTGGTGGGTCAGTTTGGTTATCTGGACGGCATTGTAACAAGGTAATAATTGTCCCGACCATCTCAACAACAGAGTTGTTTGAAACCTTCATCATTTGGGATAAGAACTTCTTGGAAGAATTTATCCCACACCTGCTCTTCCACTGCGCACCACATGCTCCACCATCTACTCCCAAAATGGCCCACACGACCTCCTGCCTCAAATTCAAAACCTGGGCCACCCAGCACCTTGTCATCCGTCATCGCCTGCACCGGTATCAGCATCAGTAGACGTACTTGACCTCGATGTGCGGGTCGCTGAGCGGCGAGTTCTGCTTGGTCTTGCCGTACTGAAGCGTCACAACTTTCTTCTCCACCGCGGCGATGCGCGCAGCCTCCGAGATGATCGTTGCCATGCGCGCCGCATTCCAGTGCACCAGCGGCGGTGCGTTGCCCTGCAGCACGTCCACGAAGTGATCGAGCTCGTGCAGGTACGCGTCGTGGAACCGCTCGGGGAACGAGTGCGAGAGCACGTCAGACGTCACGCCACTGATCAAAGAGCTCACGAGACTCGTCTTCGTTGGGTTGAGCACTTGCAGCATACCCTGCTCGCCCGAGACTTCGATCCGCTGGTCGTAGCCGTAGAGCGCGCTGCGACTCAGATCCATCGTGCACACGACGCTCGACTTCTCAAACTCGAGCCACACGCTCGCCTTGTCCATCACGCCGACTTCCTGCAGCACGGGCGACAAACTTGTGCCGTACGCGTATACCTTTGTCGGGTACTCGCCCACAAGGGTGCACACGTAGTCGATGTCGTGCACCGCCAAGTCGTGGAACGGGTCGCCGCCGGTCTTGAGGAACTCGATCGGCGGACACGGGTGGTCGCGGAACACGGTGTGGATGGACTGGAGCTTGCCGATCTGCGCGTTGTCCACGCACGCTCTGCGCAGCGCCTCGTAACTCGGGTCGAAGCGTCGCTGGAACGAGCAGAAGAGCTTCACGCGGCGCTCGCTGCAGACCCGATACGCCTCGTCGATCTCCTGGAGCGTCCCGCCCACAGGTTTTTCGATACCGATCGCCTTCAGACCGCTGCTGCCGGCGACAGAAGTCGCGTCCTGGATGATCTGCAGGTGCGTTGGCGTCGGCGTCGCGACCCAGATGCCGTCGATCGCCGCGCCGTCGGCCTCACACTGCGAAGCTGCGTCCTTTACATCCTCGTACACTCTGGTCTTGTACTGGTGCTCGAGACTCGTGCGACGCCCTGGACCTGCAGCGATCACCGCGGGGTCAATGATCGCGGCGATGCTCAGGCGGGGATCACGCTGGATACCTGCGAGGCGGATCTGGCCCATGCGACCAGTGCCCACGACCGCGATGTTCAAGCGCTTGGCGGCGTCACCACGTCGTCCTCCTGGTGATGGAGAGGATGATAGTAAACGCGCACGAGAAAAGATGCTGAGTCTGCTGGATCGCACTGAACGCAGCACGGGCACGGAAAGCACCATGATGTGATATCTGAGAAGGAAGATCGCAATGCATGAAGAGAGAGGGACGTGCCGGAATATTAGCAGGAGGCCATAATCAAAGCGACACACATATACGCGGTGTATACGCGGCAAAGCGCGTACGCGTTGAGCAGTGGGCAGAGCAATAGGCGGCGGACCCATGTTGAGGAAGGACCCTCCCTCTCTTACCTTCTTGGTGTCAAATGGTCAAATTGGAGCTTGAAGAAGCCACGAGGAGCTGTTAGAATCACGCAGATCATCAGATCAAAAGAAGGGTCTTTGGATAGGTCACTCCCCGTTTCAATGACCATGCAGTGTTTCTTTTTGTTAAGACACTAGCCATAATTTATGAGCCTTCTAAATATGATACCTTCGATTATTTTTGAGTTGGTAAAAACGCTTCTTTTTTTATGTATGCATCGGTAGTAAACTATACCCTTTGCTTACTGATATGTATCACTATGCTAAAGTAGTGACTGAAAAGTAGTGACTGAAAATTGAAGTTACACTTAATTGTGAAGCTCGTTATCCAATACCGCGATCTGAACAGATCATGATAACGAAGCACATCGTCTTGCAGACGGATACGAGGCGAGAGAGAGTCATGAGCGGCGCGGCGTCATCAAGCGCAAGCAATGGCGACGACAGCAAGAGCAAAAGCGCTGCCATCATCAGCAGCAGCTTCTTGATCTGGAAATGCCCCATCTGCCTCGACACGCTGGAGCGGCCCGTACTCACGACCTGCTGCGGTCAGAGCTTCTGCGACGCGTGCCTCAACGCGGTGCTCGCTAAGACGGACTCCTGTCCCATGTGCCGCGAGCCGCTGCTCAAAGGGAAGTACTCGGTGACGCGCAACCGCGCGCTCGAAGAGCTTCTGTCCCGGTTTCCCGAGTCCATACGCTCTAGCAGCAGCGACCAAGAGCCGGTCGATGCGGGTTTGAAGAACAATAGAAGGAACAGCGAGCACGACGACGGGCACCAGGTGCTGATCCGGATCGACGGCACTGGTGAAGAAGATGATGATGATGGTGATGATGACGGTGCTGGCGATAGTAATAGAGACCGAGACCGAGGGCACTGGCGGGTGGTGATCGTGAAAACATTCACCCAGCTGCGAGACAGCTTGCGGTGGCGAAGGTGAGTTATTAGAATTCGTTATAGCAACATTGCGATAGAAACTTTTTCCAGTATGAGCACCTAGTATGGTGTGCTAACGTGTACTTTGTACGTGTTGTGTTCTAGGCTTCGCGCTCACTGCCTTTGCCTAAGCTCGGTGCAGCTGCGGCACTGGCGGCACTGGGCTCGCGTGCACTGGTCGTCGCTGCAGTGTGTCTTCTACGTCGTGCTCTTCTTCGTCTTCGTGTCCTTCCTGCGTGTGCAGGAGGAAGAGTTCGCTGACCATCAACACCGGCAATAGCACTCACACACTCTTACAACGGATTCTATAGCAGGTACTGCTCTATTTATTAAATGCCTACTCCCTGCTTTGCTGTAGGCTTTTGGCTTCTGTGTCCTACCAACACTATGTGAACAGCTACACGCAAGGTTTGCTACCTGGAGCTCTCCTTTCCTCCAGAGCAGACCTGCGTCTTCATAACAAACTTTTGTACTCACACTCGACTGACTGACTGACTGACTGGACGACAACGGCAAGTTACAGTTCGACGTAGAACTTTTGCTTCCACTTGGCCACGCTCTCGCGGTCGACACGCTCAGACTTGCGTCGCAAGAAGTCATCGTCGTCGTGGTCGCCGAGCACTGAGATCTTGGAGCTGTAGAATTCGGTGTTGCCGCTGCCGTTGCCGCCGTCGTCGTCGCCGAGGATCGAGATCTTGGAGCTGTACAGATCGGTGTCCCCGCTGTGGTTGCTGCCGTCGTAGAAGCCCGAGGCCGTCCATTCCGAGTGCGCCGACATGCCGAACGTGTCGTCCACCTCGCTGCGATAGGATTTACTCACCTCGGTGGTCAGCTGACTCGCGTCCAGCGGACCCTGCAGGTCGTCAAGTAGCATCTTCGAGATGTGCTGGCTTCCTCGGAACGAGTGGTGCGACAGCGGTCCTTGTACTGGAGCTGGCATTGGATCTTGTGTTGGGAAAGATGGTCCAACCGACTTGGATGAAGTGTTCGTATGCCGCCACGAGTCGCTCTTGAGGAGTACCGAACCTTCCGCTGATCTCGTGGATCGGTCCACCGCCGTGTACGCGGCCTTGGAGGTCGTCGAGTTGAGGTCTAGCGCCGACTCGGAGAAGTCGATCGCGGTCGTCATTCGGCTGCCGTGGCTCTCGTTGAGTACGGTGTCGACGTCCTTGGTGCTGCTGTGTTCACTATCGCTGTCGCGCGGGTTCTTTGCACCGCCGACGCCGCGGGCGTTCTTGCGTGCAGCGTATTTGGTGCCGATCACTGCGGCGATGATGCAGCCGACGACTGTGCCGGCGCCGATCACGATCCAAGTCGGGAACGAAGAGCCCGAGTCGCTCGTGCCAGTGGAAACCGTGGTCTCCGGTGCTTCTGTGACCACGGACGCGGTGTGGAGCTGTCCGGACTCGCTCTGACCGCTGCCATCACTCGATGCGCCTGCTGCTCTGACTTGTCCAAGCGTACTCGAGCTCGAGCTCGAACTGAGGCTGGGACTCGAATTCGGACTGGGAGTTGGACTCGGTGTAGGACTGGGATTCACGGTCACAGCACTCGAACAGGTGGAAAAGCCCTCGGGACAGGTCTTCGTGGTCTTCATGACCGTCGTGCACGTGTACACGTTGCTTGCCGCCTGGAACTGCAGACAGATTGGGCAGCCTGCGACCGTGCGGTTGCAGTTCCCGCCATTCGAGAGCTTGCACGATGTAGCTGCACACACCGAGCCGGCGGTGGAGCTGGAGCCGGCGGCGACGAGGGTCGAGTTGGCGGCCTGCGTCGTCAGGGTAAGTACAGCGCTGGCGAGCACCAGCGCTGCGAGTGTCCAGGAGCGAAAGCCGAGACGACGCGCTCCTCGCTGCATCATCGGCGTCTCTCTCTGTCTCTGTCTCTGGAAATGGAATATGAGCGCGATCAAAGAGAGAGAGAGAGCGGCACACCGGCTGGGCTTGGGAAGGGAAGAGAGGAGGAGGGGGGGGGAAAGAAGGGAACTTGGGAAGGGATGAGAGGCTTGGCTGACCGACCTGACGTTGGGTAAACGGTCCAGCTCCTCAAACGACGCTTTCTTGACGAACTGGAGACCGACCGCAGAGCCTTGCTTGCATCACGGTCCTTCGAAATGAAGCCTTGCTCACGCACCGAATGGTCCGTCCACGTCCGCATCTCGTGCAACGGAGACTCGCTCACTCACTCAAACCATACTGTACAGAGGGATTAAAGGAGCATGGCACTGGGATGGGATCCACCAAATTGAACCGTGTCCACCAGTGCCGTTGGCTTTCACTGACGCTCGCTATGCAGATGCAGGTCAATCAAGCCAACAGTCAGTGCGTGTCGATTGTGCTCCTCCCCGAGAGCGAAGGAGTTCTTCACGACCTGGGCACATAGCACACGCAAACATCACTCTGGAGCCGAGTCAGTTCAGGCGTTCAATAACCTCTATACATGTCCATCTTTTGTTAGACTAGAATCTTAATAGTGTCTAGACCTGTATAAAATACAAGAGAAAAGTTTGCATTACAAAAGGGAGAGATGCGTGCAGAGTCGTTTCATTGTTGAGCCTGGGCCGCGTGAGTAACACTGACTGTGGCACTGACTGATTACAAAAGTGGGCACGAGTTTGCGATCCGGCGAGCTGTTTTAGGGCTTTGCGCTCGCCGAAAAATAGGGATTTGCCAAAGCCTCTCGAACGTAACACACGCCCGAAAATCCATGTTTCTCGTTCCAAACCATTGCTGTTGTTGTTGTTGTTGCTGTAGGCTGTCGCGATTGCGAGCATTTCAGCCGCAAGCTCCTGACTTTTGCTGCTTGGCGACATGGGAGCATGGCTTACCGATCCTAATGCATGCTGTGCATACATCTGTGATCCGCACACTTGCTTATCAGTGAGGCAATCTTGTAATTTGTGTGGCACTTGCTTGAAAAATATTATTATGTTAGGACAGGGGTCATAGTGGACATGCATTGCTGGTTAGCTGACTCTTAGGTGTTGGTAATGTTAGACAAGTGAGAAATCTATCAACTTTGCGGCTCTCTTGCGTGTTTTGTTTTTTCGATCCGGAAACACTTCGCTGTTCTTGAAGCACGTATGCAATGAATGAATGAATGAATGAATGCACACTCATATAACGTGATCGTTTTCGTGAAGCCAGGTCGAGCGAGACTGTCACTGAGATCGACGGTGTTTACACACTTTCAACCCTGAATGCCATTCATTGTATAGGATCACTCGCTCGTTCGTTCGTTCCTGCCTTCCTTGCGTACATGCACACGTGTCTTTTGTTGGTTGCTTCGAATGGAAATTGGAACCGGAGAGCCATTTCCAGCCCCCAGTCACCACCGAATTGCGTACACATCTGTAACACCCTAAAATAGGACGTTTTGCTCTTAAGGGACTTGCTGTAAATTGTATTTTAGGGGTTATTAAAGGGGTCCATCTCTTGTGCACAGGCAGTCAGTGGGATTGTTACTCAACTCGCTGATACTTCAAGGATATTTGCCCTAAAAATTGGGTTCCTGTCTGTCCAAAATGCTGTCGAATACTGTATCGGTACCCTAAATAGTAATGCACACTTTGTGAGTCTCGTCACTCAAAGTGGCCTCCACGAAAGCGAAAACAAGTCATCCCTGGTGATTATCAGCGCATTTCACACGAGCGTCTTCCATTACCACCTTGAAGTCTAGTCTCTACATCGTCTTGGTCTATTCATCCCCTTCGTGATGAGGTAGACATCTAAGGTGCACGTCACTCACTTCACCACATGTACTGTACCAGTACCCCGCGACACTTGCCTTTACTCCTGCTTTGAATTTTGTCGCTCTTGCAAACCATATGAAGCGCTCAAAGAGCTCGCAATTCCCCTTCAGCGTCAACGGCATTTCCTCTGGAGCTCTGGCGATTACTTTGAAGTTGGTGAATGCCGAGCTAAAGGACTGTATATATATGTGCGTGTGACAGGCATGCATGCACGCTTTCGGGTAGGACCAGATCAGCTTTGGAGCTGGACGCAGCAACCAAGGATTGCAGCTCGTTCTCAACTTCCTGTCCATTCGACCCCGAAAGTGTTGGATGGTGATCCTAGAGTTTGTTGAGCTCGTTTTGTTGAGGTTGAGCTCAAAGTGGAGGATTTGGAGGATGGGCAGAGTAGGTGAAGTACCAGCTTCCCACGCGAGCATCACGGTCCTGAGCTCTCGACCACTCTGGGGTCTCAGCACGAGCTTCATGACTGGATATCCGTACGCGTCAAGTGGCTGCACACATGAGCGCAAGATCTCAAAGAACGCGCTGGACGCGGCATCTCGGAAGCCGCAGATCCATGTGCTCCGGTATTTGTACGAGCACAGCAACAAGCGCTGTACGTTGACAGCGCTGCGCCACGCTGCCTGGCACGACTTTGTCGATATCGTGAAGATCGTCGTCGAGAACCAAAAGAAGCCAAGCCGCCACGCTGCGATCATCGCTACTGCTCTGCCGAGCACGGCCAGCTGGAAATAGCGAGCTCCACAAACGAATTTGGTTCTTGCGGTATCAAATCAAGCGCACTCCAGTACTGTACCATCATAGAGATCCCCAATCAAAGCTTTTCGACGGGTTTTGGCCATCACCTTGATAAAAAAAACTGCCTAGGGTTTAGTGCGCAGGGTTTGAGCGTTTTTAAAAGAGGGCTATCATCAATACATTCTCTGATCAATTTCCGTCACCATTATCACGCATCTGTATGGATTTCCCTGTATTAAGGACGATAACGATTCGTGATGAAACATTCAGATTTTATCTTTCGGCACGAATCATTATCGTCTTTAATATAGGAAAGCCCTTAGAAATGCGTGATAACGGGACGTGGTTGCCGTGAGAGAGCAAAATTCACCCCAAAACTACCACTTTAATGCGCGATTGCGACCACCTCCTTCAAAAAATCGCATTTATCGGATATCGTCGGTAGGGGATATAAATAGCAGAGTTTTATCTTACCCTAAACGCACATTCACACCCTTTAAACAGCAAATGCATTGAAAAGGATGCGGACGATTTTTCGTACTTAATCGCGTAACACACCCTTTCCAGCTGTTTCCGAGCCATTGCTACTTAAAATGCTAGACAAGGTGTGAATCGTAGGCTTAGGATAGGCTTCGAAGGTAATAGCCTAGTCGATACTTGAATTTAATCTCTCTATTATACTTTTTCAGAAAATGAAATGATTATTTTGAGGTTTGAAAAAATATGTGCAAAGCAACTTTCTAGAAGAAGGTACACTAAAAGGCGTAATTTTGGGAAACACGGGCAAAGTGTTTGTTAACCCTACTACTGGCCACTGAAAGTATTCGGGTTTTGTACCGGTTTCTGTTTTTTTCAAAAATAAAATATCTTTGATTAAACACGACGGTTTTACCACAGACGGGTTGTAGGTGATCTCAGCCATCAAATACCGGTATACATCACCTTAAAACCGACTAGCTTTCTAAAACCGAGCCATGCGAGCTGCACAAAGCCGACTCAGACTCTGAGAGCGAATCTCAGAAAAAGAGACCATTTTTGACTGGCCTGCCATCCACAAAAGAGATTGAGAGCTGCGCAGAACTTGACGATAATGCTGCGCTCTTCTTTGACCCACTCGGCGCTGTGGCTGCGAGCCCAGCAGCGCGCGCACGTGCGATGCTTCGCGGCGCCTTCTGCGAACAACTCGAGCGGTTCGAATGCCGGCGGTGGCGTCCCGGGCGACTTTGTATGCCACTTGCGCGACGTCGGTGTGACGATCCCGGGTGGCAAGAAGCTCTTTGAGCGCGTGAGCCTTGGCTTCCTGCGCGGCGCCAAGATCGGCGTGCTCGGCTCGAACGGCAGTGGCAAGTCGACCCTCGTGAAGGTAATCGCGGGTGTGTCCCAGGACCACGACGGCGAGCGCTGGGTGAAGGACGGCCTGCGCATCGGCTACCTGCAGCAGGAGCCGTACCTGGACCCGAACAAGAACGTGTACGAGAACATCATGGATGGGCTCAAGGAGAGCCAGGACCTGCTCAAGCGCTTCGACGAGGTGTCGATGGCGATGGGCGAGCCGGACGCGGATTTTGATAAGCTGCTGGCGGAGTCCGCCGAGCTGCAGGACAAGATCGAGCACCTGGGCTGCTGGGACCTCTCACACGAGGTGGACAAGGCGATGCACGCGCTACGCGTGCCAGCGAAGGACGCGGACGTGGAGGTGCTCTCGGGAGGCGAGCGCCGTCGTGTGGCGCTGTGCCGCCTGCTGTTGGAGAAGCCCGACATGCTGCTGCTGGACGAGCCGACGAATCACCTGGACGCCGAGTCGGTCGCGTGGCTCGAGGAGTTCCTGCAGAGCTACCCGGGCACCGTGCTGTCGATCACGCACGACCGCTACTTTCTAGACAACGTGGCCGGCTGGGTGCTCGAGCTGGACCGCGGTGAGACGTACGCGTACGAAGGCAACTACACCAAGTGGCTGCAGCAGCGCCGCAACCGCTTCAACATGCAGAAGAAGACGGACGCGATTCGCGCCAAGCAGATCACGTCCGAGCTCGAGTGGTCGCGCAACCACCAGGGAAGCAAGAAAGCAAACAAGGCACGTTTGAAGAAACTCGAGGAGATGGAGAACAGCGGCTTTAAGGCGTCGTCGCGCGTCGAGGAGGGCCAGATCGTGATCCCCGTGGGGCCGCGCTTGGGCAACAAAGTGATTAAGGTGAACAACCTGAGCAAGACGCTGGACGACGGCCGCGTGCTTTTTAAGGACCTGTCGTTCGAGATCCCGCCGCACGCGATTGTGGGCATCGTGGGCGGCAATGGCACGGGCAAGAGTACGCTCTTCAAGATCATCGCGGGCCACGAGGAACCGGACTCGGGTAGCGTGGAACTCGGCAAGACCGCGAGCCTGGGCTTTGTGAGCCAGAGTCGCGAGGAGCTCCGGTCGCGTAACTCGGTCTACGAGGAGATTTCGGGCGACAACGAGTTTGTGGAGGTGGGCGGCGACCGCATCAACACACGCGCGTACATCGCGAGCTTCAACCTGCGTGGCCCGATGCAGGAGAAGAAGGTGGTGAGTCTGAGCGGCGGCGAGCGCAACCGCGTGCACCTGGCGAAGATGCTGCTGGGCGGCCACAACATCATCATGCTCGATGAGCCGACGAACGACCTGGACGTGGACACGCTGCGGTCGCTCGAGGCCGCGCTGAGTGACTTCAACGGCGTGTCCATGGTGATCTCGCACGACCGCTGGTTCCTCGACCGCATCTGCACGCACATCATCTCGTTCGAGGGCGACGGCCAGGTCGTGTTCTTCGACGGCAACTACTCAGAATTTGAGAAGGACAAGAAGGGCAGCGGCGCGGCAGCGGGCAAGAAATAGAGGAAAGTGTGCGAATGATAGCGACGGAAAACAGAGGCCGCGAAGAGATATAGATGTTGTATAAACTGACAAACAAACAAAACAAAGCAGAATACGCTGACATGAAGGTCTGGTAGGTTGTGCATTTGGTGTTCAGGTCCGTTTGCTAGATGTGTATACACCCCCCCATGGCAATCCTTAGCTCTAATCGAGAAAGCGCAGCAAAGACTGCTCTCGTGTCCGCGTGAAGTGAGGGCATTTTAACGCTGTGTCGCCCATGTGCAAGAGATGAATACTGGCAACTGATGGTTATGATGAAAAGGAGGAGGCTACTGCTGCTGCTGGAAATATGTAGAACCTCAAGCCCCAGTCGCTTTCTCTCTTGTACGGTGTCTTTGGCAATCAAGACTGGCCACTTTATTTCTGTTGTCGTGATAGGTGTGCTGTAAATAGTCACAACGTTAACAAGGCGTGGCGGTAGTAATGGGAGAGAATGCCAATAAAATGATGAACACTCGAGGAGTTAACCCGACGCATAGTGATGTGTTGAGAGCCGTGTGTCTAATGACGAGTAATACAGCAACGCGTTGATCATGGAGCTTGCTGAGAAGGGTTCTCCGAGCTTGTCAAGAGATCAGCGGTCAGTCAGTGCAACGACTTATCGTGTGTGTAGGCTCTCTAGGTGGTAATAAACGGTCGTGTGGGGAGATAATAGCAGCAGTTGCATCAATCCCGAGAAGCTAGTCAGCTAGCATCCGCCGCCAAAATCCCCAGAGAGTCAATTAGTTACAAAAGGGCAAAGTGCAAGAGCCATAGGATCCCCTCGAGTCGAGACCTCGATTGGCGTCAGATCTACATTTGACAAATGAGTGGCCAGCGGTGAGAGTGCCCGTAAGCTCTCCCGATTGCGTGGCTGTGGAAAGCCTCGATGGTCTCTCGCGAGCTCCTGGCGTTCTTGGTCTATCCAGCACCGTAATATGTGAGCTCTTGGAGCCACCAGAGGGTCAGCTTCAACGTGTGGCAGAAACAGTTGAAGACCATCTGTTTTGGCCACTTCCAGGAGCTCGCACGGCGCTGGTGGATCGAGAGGCGACCTCCAGGAGGTTTCCTTCTGTGCGCGCAGGCAGCGTCAGCATGTCGTTCAGTTGCTGCAGGAGAGCGAACGAGTGAATCCCACTTGGATTGTATCGTTCGCTGCCCATCGTCGCGTTGTTGTGATGGTGATGGATCCTCCTCACTACCACCGCCACCAACCAAGTCTTCCGTGGCAAAGCGGCAGCGAGCGCCACGCACGGCAAGGACCACCAGTTGACCGAGTGGCTCATTCATTGACTTGAGTTATATACTCCACCGACGAAAAACAAGGAGCGAAAGAGCTCTACCATCACCGATTAGCATGACATCAGCGACCGACCGAACAGAGTCAGTTCCGAGTCAGAGAGTGGGCCAGCAGCACGCTTCCAGGCGCGTGCTTCAGCCATCTCCACAACTCCTCCACCCATCTCACTACCACTCGTTCACTCACTCGAGCGCAACGCAACGTCTGCGACGACGCGAAAACGTGGATTTCCATCAAAATGCAACGCGGGCGGGTGGGTGTACATGACAGAGTCCACCGCCAGTTGAGCGTCCCACTCTTGGTGCACGCAAACCCGAACCGCCAATCACGAGTCACTCGGGACTGACATACGTACTTCATGCATGGTTTCTAAGAAGGAATGCTCAGAAGGTTTTGCGATTGAGTCACGTGAGTGAACTGAACTCTCGGCCAAGTGGCCTCGATGGGCTGACTCCTTTCCACGTTGTCAGAGCTGTCGGAGCGAGCTGAACCCCAATGTCTTGCAGCATCTCGCTGCTGATCTGTGTGCATTGGGCTGTGATTGTGTGCTGCTCCTCATTTAAGTAAACTTGTGATCAAGACTGGGGACGAGAACCAAGACGAGAAACCACTGGCGGAAAGAAAAGGTTGCGCGGAAGATATGTTTGCGGATCATAAGATTCGAGTGCTTTACAATTGCAAATTAGCAGTCTAAACTCAGTGCGATCGAGCGAGTTGTGTGTTCGTTATGCTTATAAATGCATTTTCGAGTACATCTCAGGACCGAGAGCACATTATTCGTAGCTAGCTCATAAGCGCTCACTGAGCGGTTTAGATCGTAATAAGTCAAGTTGCACACTCACGTCCGCGCTTCTTGATCGCTACTTGCGGATACCCGCTTGCAGGATTACCAGGGGCTAAGAATACCAGAACACGAGCACGAATTGTAAGAACAAAGGAGTCGCTTTGGCATACAGAGCCACGCGTGTGGATGGATGCGATCATTCATTCGCACGATGCTATCTTTGTAGGCAACCACAAGATTATTAGTGGGAGTAGCACAGCCCCATGAGAAAGCAGGGGATATGTCAAGCTCATCGGTCCCATGAAATAGTTCAGCATTCTAATAACTCCTGCACAGCAATATTTGCTCATGCATTTTGTTATGAGGTTATATAGCTCAAAGCAGCTCAGAGTTTCTTTTGTCAATACAAACCCCCAGAAGTTGAAGTTATAGCTGCTGTGCATAATGAGGACAGGACGTTTCTGCTGCTCTGATTGGTCAAAACTGAAAATGGATGCTTTTTGGCTTGATTGGCTGGATCTGATATCTTGAGTTTGGGTCAAGAAGCTGAGGCCAGTGCGCCACTGTGCATTTGCATTTGGCATTTGGCATTTGGCAGGCGCGGAGATGACTCCATATAGCCATGATCCTGGAAGTCGGCTCCTTTTCGAACGTGTGGTGGATGGAGTGAAATCACTGCCACCACTTATTTCGCACATTTTTTGCTTTATGGCTTTGCCAAACTTGAAAACCTCCACATGAAGAGCCCTAAGAGCCAAAAAGCCATGCAACCTTGAGAATGCGAACTGATATGAGGGAGATGGGCTGGCTGCTGGGGGGAACATCCAACGCTGGGGCAGCGAAAAAACCACAAGCCAAAGTCTGTAGAATGTGGAAACAAAAGAGGGTCGGTCTTGCATGCAAAAAGCAACATCGGGAGAGACGCAACTCACGTTGTTATCTACACTTTCACGGCCGAAGTAGGGTAGATACCTACTTGGCCACTCGCCTTCGATTTGATTGACGTGCGGTTTTCCACTCACCGCCACTTTTGTGGGACAACCTTCACTGTGATTCTTTCTAAAAGATATCTTGCTCGGCTTGTCTAATAAGGAGAAAAAACGGCTCGGCTATTACTTATGTCGCGCTTCACGCCCGAGGCGATCAAACTTAGTTGACTGGTAAATAATGGCGGGAACGTTCTGGCCGCATTCGCGCTGTTTCCTAGGCTGTGAACATTATTTTGTGGGAGATAAGCTCAACACCGGCTTCTCTCCCCCTCGATCTTTGTCATCATGTATTTTTGCAGAACAGTGCCTCAAACATTTTGCTTCACGAGCCTGGACAAGTAGATTTATAGGATGTTTCCTTCTTGGAATGGCGCACTTATTAGTCCCTTGGATGCGCAAATTTCCGTCTTCTGTCACGTGTAATTAATTGTTTGTGGGTGTCGTGATGAAAACCACTTGGATGTTCAGCTGTAGTCGTCGCAAATGAGCAGCAAGAGATGCGATCAAATGCGGGAGGATATGGAATTCTCCGCCCACATACTCACCCGCATCCTCTTTCTCTTCTCCACACAAAACGTAGGTATTCGGCTCTGAATCCAAAACTGTTATATTTATGGCAGGGCTGCCAAAATAGACTGGGTGTTTGTATTGCAGCACGAAGGAAGGATGGATCGCACTCGCTCGCTCGCTCGCGACGAACTGTGAATCCGCTTTTGTTTATTTGTTTTGTTTTGCTATAAATAAGGATAGGCCACCTCGCAAGCGAGTTGGTTTGATTCGGTCTTTGTAAAGAGGCCGTTTCTAAACATGTCCACCCCACCACAAATTCCAATCGAAAGAAAAAAAGGAGATAAATTGGGTATCACACGCCCCAGTCACTCCGCTGCTGCTGTTACTGCTGAAACGCTGCGAGTGTTTGTTCCATCCATCTAATGCGGGGCTGGCTAAGCATCAAAGGTCCAAGGCTCAGTCAGGTCCCAGTCGGTTGAGCTCCTCACTCACTCACTCACTTGATCGCTCATTTCGACATTTGACAGCTGAGCCAACAGCCCAGCAGCAGCGACTGCCCTCTCACCATCTCAGCCCGCACAGAGTGTATAATATTCGTTCCCTCACTCGTCCAGTTCAGTTCGAGCCGCTTGCGAAGCCGGCGACAAGACAAGACAAGACAGACAGACCCGCAGAGTGTACCCACCGGTGGTCTCAGTCAGAGGCTATTTGGCTACCAAACCAAAGCACCCAGCCAACCCACGCGTGACGCCAGTCTAAAGAGAAGAAGAAAGAAGGCAGAAGGAGCGAGAAGAAGCCAAGGGAATGATGGCCGGGGAACAACTCCAGCGTCCAGATCTGTTCTTCGCCAGTCAAGGTATGCGATCGCTATTGTTATTGTATGTGCATGTGTGTGTGTGTGTGTGTGTGTGCGATACTACATGTTAGCATGCGTGTTATATAGGTGCATGGTGGGTTGTCTCTGTGTGTGAGTGTGATATATGGATCATCACTCGCTCGTTGATATCCAATATCCAATCTGCCACCCACAAGTGCATCCTTATTTGACCAGATGAGCTCCTGATTTATTTGGGAATTTGGCTGCACTGGCCCTGTTCTTTCTCTCTCACTCTCTGATATTGTAACTAACCTACACAACTAACTCGCCATTTTCTCTTTCGCTTGCTGTCTATCATCATTCGCACAGTTAGCGGAGGCACGGCAGTGGCTGCTTTGAGTCCCATTTCGCCTTCTCCTACTGTCTCACCATTCTCCGCAATTAGCAATAGCGGCACCACCATCCCAAGATCTCCGATGCCCATGTCGCTCACGGGCCGCAAGCGCCAGATGCCAGGCTTCACTAATAGTGCCAGTAGTAACCACGACGGCTCGTCGTCTCGCTCCAATGCGCGCCGCTGCGGGTTCCCGGAATGCGCCAAGACCGCCAAGCCCGGCGGCTTCTGCATCTCCCACGGCGGCGGCAAGAAGTGCTCGGTCCAGGGCTGTACGACGAGCGTCGTGAGTCGCGGCTTCTGTGTGGCGCACGGTGGCGGCAAGCGCTGCCAACGCGAAGGTTGCACCAAGAGCGCGCAGACCGGAGGTTTCTGCTGGATCCACGGCGGCGGCAAGAAGTGCGGCTACCAGGGCTGCGTCAAGCGCGCGCAGAGCGGCGGCGCGTGCATCTCGCACGGCGGCGGCAAGCGCTGCCGGATAGACAACTGCAACAAGGTCGTCCAGTACGACGGGCTCTGTGTCGGCCACGGAGGCTACCGCAAGTGCCTCTCGATCAACTGCAAGAAGAAGGCGCTCGCGAACAGCTACTGCCAAAGCCACGGCGGTACCTCCCAGTGCAGCGTGGACAAGTGCATCCGCAAGGCGGTGAAAGGCGGCTTTTGCAGCGACCACAAGGCTTCGGCGGCGGTCATCACACCCGTGCAGAACCCGGTCATTGCGTACCCGAGTAGTAGTGTGTACCACTGTATCGAGCCGAGCAAAGGCAAGGACAAACAGCAGCAGAGCTTGGCGTCCACTAGTCTGTATCACCAACAGCAGCAGCACCACCACCAAGAACAACAACAGCAACAGCAACACTATCAGCAGTCTCAGGGTGTGTCCCCAGTCAAATCTCTTCTGCCGTCTTCGGCCTGGCAGATGAAGCCCCAGCGCGCTCTTGAGGGGCTTCCAGAGTACTCGTTCGCCAAGGACCGTCCGAGTCTGCACATGGAGCCACACCACACCTGCAGCGACGGTTCTGGACAGCAGCATGTGAGCATGAACAGTGGACGAAGCTCAGGTCGCAGCAGCTTTGCTTCCTCGCCAGGAATGCTGCCAGCAATCCGAACGTACTCACCACTGCCGACTTTTGGCGACCTCCAGGCCCGTCCATCGCTGCATCTCGGCAAGCGGAGCTCTCCGATCGCCATCGGATCTCCTCAGCCGATCAAGCGCCTGGCGTCACTGGCGAACATCGCCAAGCTCTCAAGGCCTTCGACGCCTGTGGTGGTTGGTTCCGGTGCTGGACTTACACCGGCATCATCGCGCCATCGACTACGTCCAAGCCCGAGCAGCTTCAAGACCGAGGGGGTGATAGGTAGCATTGGTGGGGGTAGTTGGCTGGCGCGACTGTGCCAAATGGGCAACTGCGAGCGGTTTGCCAAGGCGAACAACCTCTGTCTTCAGCACCACAGCCACCACCAGCCTTTCCAGCTTCCGATACTCCACAGCAATAGCAGCAGCATCGGCAGTGTCAGGCTAGAAGGTGGGCATGGAGAGCATAAGAAGAGGCATCGTAACAAACCCCATTTTGTATAAAGTAGACGTCCCGCTCACACAGCACCTAGGAAGACTCTCATTTTTATAGCCTAAGCAATTCAGTAGATAGAGGACGCAGTAAAGCAAAAAAGCAAACCCATTTGTATTCCCAACCATCTCGTCATCTGCAGTGCGAGCGCTTTCTCAACAGCTACGTATGTGCCGATACGTGTCGTCTCGATCGTTGGTCAAGCGTGGTGTAAAATGGCAAAGAGAGAGACAGAGAGAGAGCCAGGATGGGAGGAAGGAAGGAAGGAGAGTGAGTCCACACAATGAGTTAGTTAAATGAGAGATTGTCGAGACGACCTCGCATGTAATAATGAATGTGCCACTAGGTACGCCGTGGGTGGGGGGGAGGAGCTTCGATTCGCTTGGAAGGTGTCAATCGGCAAGTGCTTTCCTATACTGTTTGGCTGGCACCTCCGACCGGAGTTGTGGCTTTAACACCATGCTAGGAGGTTGGACTGTCCGCCGTAGCGTCAACGTTGGTTGGACTGGTTCAGAAAAGGCCCGAAATTCAGCTCATAGCAGACTCTTTGGAGTGGCAGAGGACTCTCATATTGTAAAAATTCAAGTATAAATAAATTTATGAAAAATGGATATAGAATGTGGGAGGTGGTGGGTCAGTTTGGTTATCTGGACGGCATTGTAACAAGGTAATAATTGTCCCGACCATCTCAACAACAGAGTTGTTTGAAACCTTCATCATTTGGGATAAGAACTTCTTGGAAGAATTTATCCCACACCTGCTCTTCCACTGCGCACCACATGCTCCACCATCTACTCCCAAAATAGCCCACACGAAGCGTTGCTGTATTTGTACAAAAAAGAGACATAAACTGACAACCAAATACAAAAGCATCATCCCATCAAAGCAAGGGCGACACTGCCTTCAGAAGCAAAGGTGGACTCTCACGAGAGAGCAATGAAGCTTGATCTGAGTTTGATCACAAGCCCTCGGTATATTACCAGCACGTGAATGTCAGTCTCGGATCTACGAACTTTGGTCTACGGCGTTCGTCTATGGTGGTGTTTTTTTATCGCTGCTATCTCTTTCTTTCTATGGACCTTCCAGTCCGCATCTTCCCCATCTACTTCTCTTTCTCCAAAAGCTGGATGTGGTACTCTTCGAGCTGCTCCGTCAGCACGGGACCTGGTGCATTCGTCATGAGCTCGTTGCCCGTCGACGACTTTGGAAACGCGATCACGTCGCGCAGGCTCGGCGCGCCGCAGAGAATCGCCACCAGACGGTCGAGTCCCAATGCGATGCCTCCGTGCGGAGGAGCGCCGTGGCTCAGCGCCTGCAGCAAGTGCTCAAAGCTCTGGCGCTGCAGGGGCGGCAACTCCAGCACGTCTTCAAAGACTGCTTGCTGCAGCTTCGCCTGATGGATTCGGATCGAGCCACCTCCGAGTTCCCAGCCGTTGCAGACAATGTCGTAGTGCTGCGCCGTCAGGTTCAGCAGTCTCTCGACGGTCGCTGGGTCCTCCAAGAGACCCTTCTTGTTCTCGTCGCCTTCCTCGAGCTCCTTCAGGATCTCCTTCAGGATCTTGGCGTCTTCGCTAGCTGGCGCCGTGAACGGGTGGTGCGTAGCTGAAAGCACTGCCTTGCCATCAGCGTTTCCGTCTTCGTCATCTTCGCCGCGCTCGAACATTGGGAAGTTGATGACCCAGAGGTGGTGGAAGTTCGCCGGGTCGAGCTCTTTCTGGAGCATGCCTTTCGCGTACAAAAGCTGCGAGCAGTGTGTGCGCATGCGACCGAGCAACGTGGTCACAGCGCTGTACTCGCCCGTAGAGAACAGCAGCACGTCGCCTTCTTCCGCGTCCAGGCGGCCATTGAGCTGCTCAATCTCGGCTTCCGTGAGCTTCTTCGCGAAAGACGACTTCCACTGCTTGTTGCCTTCCACTTTGACGACGAACACACCGTTCTTGGATAAGCGCTTGGCGGCTTTCTCCAGTTCGTCAATGTCCTTGCGCGAAAAGCCCTGGGAAGCCAGCCCTTTGGCATTGATCGCCCGGACGACGCCTCTCGTGCTCGGGGTCTTCTTGCTCTGGTCGCTCAGCGCTAACTGGAACGGTTGAAAAGCCGTGTCTTGCAGCAAGTCGCTCACGTCCTGCAGCTCAAGACCGTAGCGCGTGTCAGGCTTGTCGACGCCGAAGCGGTGCATCGCTTCTGCAAAGCCCATTCGCGTAAACGGCTTATCCGGTAGCTCCTTGTCAGCCGACTTCCAGATCTGCTTCACGAGGCGCTCAATGACGTCCATCACGTCCTCTTGCTGCACGAATGACATCTCGAGATCGATCTGCGTGAACTCTGGCTGGCGGTCCGCACGTCCGCCTTCGTCACGGTAGCAGCGCGCCAACTGGAAGTAGCGGTCGAGTCCGCCGACCATCAATAGCTGCTTGTACTGCTGCGGACTCTGTGTGAGCGCGTAGAACTGGCCCTTGGTTCGCGTCGGCACCAGGAACTCGCGAGCACCTTCCGGGGTGCTCTTGAACAGCGTCGGGGTCTCGATTTCCAGGAAACCCTCCGCACACAAAAAGTTGCGCGTCGCCAGCGAGATCTGCGAGCGCAGCAGCAGGTTCTGCTGCAGAATCGGGCGACGCAGGTCCAAGTATCGGTGACGCAGGCGCGTCTCCTCACTCGCGACTTCAGAGCCAGCGGCGACCTGCAGCGGCAGCGTCGCGCACGAGTTGAGTTCAGCGATGTTTTCGACCAGCACTTCCACAGCGCCAGTCGCCATGCTCTCGTTGCGCATGTTCTCAGGACGCGAGCGCACAATCCCTTCCACTTGGATCACAGACTCAGGACGGATCTTGCTGATCACGTCGTCTACATAGTGCATAAGCGGGCATTTGCAGATCAGTCAGTCAAGTCATTCTCATCACGAACGAATGAATGGCACAGGTAGAAAAACACACCAGCCGATTCGAGCAAGCTCTTCTCGAGCACAAGCTGCGTGATGCCATGGCGGTCGCGCAGCGAGATGAACGAGATCGGTCCGAACGGGCGGATCGCGTCTACCCAACCGCTGAGCGTCACGCGCTGGCCGTCGTGCGTGTCTTCGCGCAGGTCGCCGCACGTGTGCGTGCGGAACGAGGAGCTCACGGAGCGGCTCCAGCGCACATGCGGGCGCACTTGCAGGCGCTGCAATCTGCAACAAAGATGTATACGGCTCTTTAGTATGCAGACCAGGAGCTCTATCCAGGCACAGGTGGTCAAGAACGAACCTGCGGAGCATCATTGTGTGCGCGCGTGTGCGTGTGCGTGTGTGTGCTTGCAGATCTGCGTGAATGGGAATGTCTTCTTGCGGTCACGAATCGCTCAAGCACATTTGGTACTTGGAAGGGTGCTTGTCAATCAAACTGTTTTGATAGGTGAGAGTACTCAAATTCGACATGTATAGTTCGAATTGTAGTAAAGATTATAAATTGTATACCAGGGATGCATTGTTTTTGTGAAAGAATGCAATTGAAGCACATTATTTTGGTGACTGCTTTTTCTGCCTTTATACCGGTACTTAGTCAGTATATTACAGCTCATTATGCTCCAATATGCCCCCATTTGTACCCATGTGTACCACTTTGGTACCACTTCGCGATGACTGGAAATGGACTCATTCACATTTTGACACCAAGGACAAGCAACCAGCAAGCGAGTGAAGATGGTGGCGTCCGGTTCTTTCCTCTCCGTGTCCGGCGACGCCGTGGTGCTCGTGCGCGACAAGACGCTCTTCGTGCTCGCGGCGGGCATTGCGTCTTCATCCTCTTTTGTGAAGAAAGGGATCGAGTTCGAGCTCCTGCAGGAGCAGGAAGTGAAGGACGCGGTGTTCAAAGCCGAGGACGCGGACGACGAAAACCCCAACAACCAGCAGCACGCCGTGACGGTCAACTGCATCACGGGCGTCGAGTTCTTCCAGCCGAACGACCAGACCTACGCGCTGCTTGTGCTCGTCGACGAGCGCAAACTCGTGCACTACGAAGTAGACTTTACCGCGGGGAAGGTTGAGTACCGATCGCTTAGGTATGTTAGCTGACTGACTGATTGGATGAGCAGTTACCTTTTCGGTATGCGCTGTGTGTTTTAAGTTCTAACTCTCAATGACGTATATGTGCATGTGAGTATGCAGATCGCTGCCCCGTAATGCGGTGTGCACGGGTGTGGCGTACTTGGAGAAAGACGGCGAGCGCAAGTATGTGGTGATCGCCGGCGTGAAGACCGGCGAAGCCGTCGCGATGCCGTTCCCGGACATCAACCGCGACGTCAAGATGCTGCTCGGCCACACGACATCGATGATCGTGCACTTGACCGTGAACAAGAACTCGACGCTGTTGCTCACGGGCGACCGTGACGAGAAGATCCGTGTCTCGGGCTTCCCGCGCACGTCGCTCATCCAGAGCTACTGCCTGGGCCACAGCGAGAGTCTCACTAAGGTGGCGACCAGCTCGCTCACGCCAGACCTCGCGATCTCGACGTCGCTGGACAACACAATTAAGCTCTGGAGCATGTCAACGGGCGCGCTCTTTGACTCGGAGGAGCTGCTCCCGGAAGAGCTCGCGAACTCCAAGGCGCTGCTCACTACGTCGCTTGCGGTCTCGGCGCAGTCGAACCTTGTGGCGGTCGTGCTCAACAACCAGTCGGTGCGTCTCTTCGCGATTGTTGCGACCGAGGGTGAGTCCCCACGTCTCGAGAAGCTCGAATTCGCCGCTGAAGCCCAGAAGCAGCTGAACGGGAGCGAGCCGGCGGAAGTGGAGTTCATCAGCGACGGCACGCTGGTCGTGTCGTACAAGAGTGCGCCGTTCGTGGGTTTCTACAATATCAACAAGGGCGAGTCCAAGAACGTGGTGGTCGCTGCTGCGGCACAGCTTGTGGACGACGAAGTGCTGGCGCAGCTGCGCTCCAAGTTTGCCTCGATCGGTACGAATTTGATTGACAAAGTACCATTACACTGGATGTCAATTACAACCTCGCCACTAACCCTCTCTCTCTCTCTCTTCTCTTCTCTTGTTCTTTGTGTATCCAGAAATCGCGGTGGTGGAACAAGTCGTCGACGAGTTTGAAGACGGACTCAAGAAGAAGAAGATCCGAACTGAGTTCGACTGGAAAACCAAGCTTGCGGCGATCGGAAACAAATAATTAGACAGACAGACATTCTTCGAGTTTCAGGCACGGCTCTCTTTACCAGTTTAGATACACGTACATACCACCCGAATCTTTAGTTCTTTCTCTTCTTTTCTTCTTCGCTTTGCTATCGCAGCTGAGCATCGCAGTACTCGGTCGAGATCTCGCTAAGCACCCGCTCCAGCTGGCTGCGCAGACTCTCTAGATCTCTCTCACTGGGCATAGCCTGCTGTTTTACAGCACTGCCAGTTGTCTGTATACTGTCAGTTTGCCTGGTCCCTGAGTGCGCAGACTGGAGAAAGAGCTTCTGCGGGTCGAAGAGCTCCCTCGAGCTCACTTCCTGTGTAATGCGCTCCATTTTCAGCTCCATCTGCTGCAACTGCGACCGCGATTTCTGCTTCTCTTGCTTCCAGCTGCGCCACTCGAGCTCGAAGTTCTTGGCGATTTGCTGGTACGCAGCTAGATGTTCGTGAAAAATCGCTTGGACCTGTTGCACTTGGTCGTAGAGTGTGGGGAATTTTGCTGCAAGTTGGTTTCCCGTTGTTGCTGGTTCATTAGCGTCTCCTTCCTCGATCCCTCTTTCACTCACTGAAGGGTAGGTCGCCACGAGGCTGTTCACCCACTTGTAAAAGAGCCTCTCGTCTTCGACCATCTTGACTCTGTCCAAGCCCCAAAGAACACCACGAAGCCACGCTTTAGTATCAGTACAACCGCTCATTAAAAGAGGCGACCGGCCTATCTCCAAACATCACTTGTACTGTACCTCTGTGCAAGCAGTCGAAGGTGGAACTCTAGGACTGATTTCGGCTTTGCCAGCAGCTGGATCACGAGCGCGGGTATCAGTTCGTCCCGTTGGTCGTCTGCTTTGTTCTGGATGCTCTCGAGTCGCAGCAAAAGCCTCTGGTGGTACCGCAAGTACGACATGAGCTCGTTCATGTGGCTCTGGAGTTGACCGAATGCCGCATGAATCTGGTGGATGCGTGACTCGAACTCTAATGCAGGCTCTTGGGAAGGTGCAGGAGTAACTTTGTTGCGCAAAGTGGTTGCAATGACAGTTTTCAACGTCTGGTGAAGCTGTGTCTCTGATAACATCACGTCCTAATCGACACGCAGTTGCATGGAGAAATGAGCTTATGAGCACGCAATTCACCCGGCAATTTGCAGGAAATTCGTACTCGGTACTTACGTTTGGGTAGGGTGGAAGCACCATTTGCTCGGCGCTTCCGACGCATTTCTAATAGTTTCAATGGTGTACAAACAGTTAGCATACGCGGTTTTTGCATTTCTCAAACAAGCATATTGAGGGTGCACGTTACCTCGAGAATGGGGTTTCGCAGTTGCTCAAAGAACCTGGAGAATGCGAATAACCACGCAATCGCAAGGAGCAGATCTTGGCTTTTGGGCAGTGTGCTTTGGCTGTTGTGTCTACTGGTGATGCTATCGCTGTGGCCGTAAAATGAGCTGCACACGAAGCCCCAGTTGTACAGGTAGTAGTGCACCAGCTCCATTCGAATCTCTGCAGACAAGACATATAGATACACGATCCATGTCGTATAATCAGTATCGTTGCAGTTTGATAAAGTGCAGCGACAAGGTTGGCACTACAGCGCGACCAGGTGAATGCGCAACCTACTACTGACGCTGTGATTCGGGGTCCACCAGCGTCGCTTCGAGCTCTTGCGGGGCGTTCATGCGGCGCATTTCGTCGCCGTCGGCCTTAAAATCTGCTAATACAACGAGCACGAGGTCGTACAGTAATTTCCAGAGCTCCAGGTACTCCCTCTGATCCTCATAACATACACAAAGTATGAGCGACGTGAGCAATTTTGAAATAAAGGCAGCAAAAGCAGCATACACACTCGCACAATACCTCATTAACAGCGTTCTTCCTGGCCTTGCGCAGGTGGTCCATGGTGATGTACGTGACGCCAATGGCGTCCAGCCCCGCGAGAATCAGATACCCGAACTGCGGAGTGGACGTGCGACTGCTGCTGCTTGTGGTCTTGCTTGGAGTGTCCACGCTCTGGTTGGCAACGGTGTCAGTGGCAGATGCAGTGGAGCGAACAGCGCCAGCGGACGGTTCACGTTTCGCTGCTGCTGTCTTCTTCGCTGAGGCGCTTCGAGCCGCGGTCGGCGCGCCAGCAGCACGTGCAGCCCGCATATGTGGCAGCTGAAAATCAAAATGCTAAGCGCAAAGGTGAGTTTTGCTTTTCAACCTTTAATAATGACAACGCATCACATAAAGGTTTATTTTCGCTTCCATATTTACGCTGGAAATACATTTAGACAATACGTTTATAATTATCGTTCGATATCGAGGTATATATAAGCAAGATTTGTAGCAAGTGAACAGGCAGACAGAACCAGGAGCCACAGCACCAATTGCCATTGAACCGCCATCGGCACATTACGCTCACTCGCTATTGCCTCGATGCGGAGCCTCCTGCAAAACTTACGCATTCTATTCTACTCGCCTCTTGGGCACCACAGCCCACCGCTATGAGCGTGCGTCACTCGTCACTGGCAATTTAGCCGGCGCCGCGCTGCTTCTCGCGCTTGACAGTCTTCTTCTTGGCCTTCTCCTTCCGCAGGCGATCCTTCTCCAGCAGCTCCTTCTCGCGCGTCACCTTCTTCTCGTGTTCCTTCTTCATCTTCTCGCGCATCGCGTTCTGCGCCTGCTGCACGCGCGCCTTGTTCGTGTTCTGGCCCGTCGAGTCCAGGTTCGCCGACTCTTTCTCCTACAGCATTGAGCATAACAATATTCGAGTTGGGATCAGCTAACTAGAGCAGCGTGCCAATGAAGCCAGCAAGCAGGTTGGATGCACGTACCTTGTCGTTGGTCTTGATCAGGTTGCCCTCCTCGTCAAACTCCGAAATCACGCTGAAGCCGTACTCGCTGATGAGCTTCTCGCGCTGCGCCAGCTCCTCACGCGACCTACCGCACCATATACGAATGCAAAAACACATGATTCTTCGGTCAGCTTCTCGTTCATCTCCCTATAAGCCATATCGCCAATCACAATCGCATGTACATTTGGCAGCCACCACCATCACTTACATCTTCTGTCTCGCGTTCGCCTTCTCTTTCTCCTTTTCCTTAGCCTCTTCCGCCGCCTTTTTCTCCTGTTCGCGCAGCTTCATGTCACGCAGCTGAATCTCCGCGCGCTTAAGCTCTTCCTTCTCGTCCTGCTGCTGTTTCTCCTGCTTCAGGATGCGCTCGACGTCCGCGATCATCGGCGCCAGTTGGAGCTCTTGCGCGATGACGTCGTCGCTCGCGAGCCCGTCCGCGGCGCCCGTGAAGATGCCGATAACGCTCTCGACGCGTTCCTCGATCTCCATATCCTCGTCCTCGAGGATACCGTGGCCGTACTCCACGTACACGTCCGCGTCGAGTCCAAGGCGCTCCACCTTGGCGCGCACCCACGCCTCCATCTCGCTCTCTTTTTCAATTGGGAATGTGTTGTGTGTGTGGCGCCAACGAAATGCGAGCCAAATTAAAAAATCAACAAATATGGATTTTTACTTGCGAATCCTAAATATTATAAAAATGTATGTGAAAATATCACATTTTCTTCTTCATTGCCCGCATTCATTTTCATCGCGCGCGCATTTCCCTTGTTGACCGAAAAGGAAGGAAAGCGACAGCACGAGACGGCGGCGCGCGCTCCTAGTTGTGTCCTATGGACTCCGCTTGTCTTCACTGTGTACATGCACGTTTCTCTGTCTCTGTGTGTGGCCTTTGCGCTACTTCTGCACGGATGTGCTCATCACTCCTCATGTTGTTGACGCCAGGCTGCGTCCGCCCAGCTTGGACTTCCTCAGTTTGCATGGCTCCATGCTGAATGTCCAGCTCCCACAAGCGTGACCGACCATGAAGCGAATCAACCGCTGCTTCTGCTGACAGTCTGACGCCAGCGCTATTCTTCTAAAGATAGTGATTGCTCGAGAACTGTGGTCTCAGGCGGAAAATAACGCCGCGCGTGACAATTCGCTGCAATTCGGTTCAGACTTTCGATGCGCGAGACGCTCGTCCTGAAATCTTCTTGGTGAGCCGTAATGGCCACCATCCGCCCGATCGAGTACCAGTCCCAAGGGCAGCAACAATCACCATCGCCGCTGTCTCAGCCCCAACCACCACCTCTTGTCTACCAAATTGTGGCGAGCGAGCAGCTGCCGTACTTTAACCCGTCGATCGGAATCAAACACCTGTTCATGAACGCCGAGACTGCGCGAAAGTTCTCGAGATTTGGGATCTTTGCCAAGCCCGTGCTCATACCAGCGTACCTACTGGGGCTTACGCTTCGTATTGTCGCGATCTTCGTATCTCCTCGCGAGGGGGAAGTGTTTGCGGTGCTTTCAGTGCTCTTCCAACTACCGGCGATGTTCTTCACGATCATGGCATTTCGGGTCGAGTACGTCAAAGTGATTGCGCACACGTTTGAGTTCTATTTCCTGGTGCTGACAGTGACGATCTGGGCAGTGTGCTCATTTGTCTACGTTCAAGATGTGCGCGCGGTGCTGTTGCCAGTCGTGTGGATCGACTTTGTCGACTTGGGGCTCATTGAGACCTACTTTGGCGACTCCAGAACCATATTCATGGTCGCAATCGCCTCAGGGGTGTACGTGATGGCGCTGACTGCAAAGATCTCTCTCTCTGGCAGTGCAGCACATCGAGTGGCCAGCTCAAACCAAGTAGATTCGCTCACAGCCAACGATGCGATCGTGAACGCTATGTGTACGATGATGATGCTCGTGATCCGTTTGGCATATCGCAAATACAACATCATGAAGAATGAAAAGGAAGGCACGACGTGGACGCAGTCCATTGGGTATCGATGTCGAGTCGCTTTGTCTGCCACGAACTCCTCGAATCCAGTGACCGCATTGCAGCGCGCGCCAACAACAAAGAGACTCCCGATGCGCTTCATCAAGATCCCGACGCTCTTTCGCGCGGACAACACGGTGTTTCCACGAATCGGCACCAATCAAGATCTCAAGCGTTGGCAACTTTACGCTCTGTCTACGTGCGCTGGAGTGGGGTACACCATGTCATCGTTTGCATTGGCAGCAACTTCGAGTACATTGGTGTCTGAGGGTGTAATCTCGCTTGCGGCGATTACGGGTCTGAGCGCGACGACTGCTTTCTGGTGCTACTGCGTGGGCTGCTGTCAGCGACAACTCCTTGCCAAGCTCTGCACATCGTTCGACTTCATCTTCCTGCTCGTGCAGCTCGTCGCAAGCCACATCAGCGTCTGCGACCTGCTCTTGTGGAACTGGGTCATGAGCTGTGGGATCTTCGCCGAGTTGCTGTGGATGAGCTGGGTGCTGATGCTCGACGCGCTCACGCCGGCGACGAAGACCTGGTTGAAGCTGAAAGTCTGGTACGGCGCGCCAGTTCTGCTGCTACACTTCACGAAAGCGCTAGTCTTGCTGGCAAATGTCTTCAGCTGGCATCGCTGGCCGATCCAGAATCGCCTACTCTTCAACCAGAGCATTGCCGGGTACACAGTACAGTTCCGCGTGTTCCCGTTCCTGTTCAGCAGGCATATGACGATTCTGATTTGGTGCGTGCGCATTCTGCACCGCATCAAGAGTCGCAAGACGGAGCACGACTTGATCATGCTGCTTGGAAGCGTTGAGTACGATTGCCACCCGACACGGTTAAGTCGCAGCATCGTTCCGAGGATACCAGCGACGGCCGTTTCGGAAGAATGACCGCATTGTCTCAAAATTTCCCGAGAGGTCTATCAAGCTTTACCAACACTGAGGTACACCGCTATCTTGTCTCTTGCTTTCGTTGATTTTTCCTCTTGGCTGGCTCACTAACTCCTCGTTGTCTCGCTCGACGTTGCCCACCAGCATCTCCAAGTCATTCGCCTAGAAGCTTACAGAAGCCGCAAAGCATCAGATCAAGACAGTAAATTCGTGGCGGAACATAAAGGAAGGGAAACGCGTAGTGTAGCTAGGAGAATGTATATTTTCATTCGCGTAGCGTAACATAATATACCTCGCCTCAACAACATGATCATGCTCATGACTGGTGTTCAGGTTGGAGATAGAAGCCTCGCCCGGAAACTTGGCAGATCTGACGTGCACTCACTTTGGTGAATGAAGAGCGAGTCGGAATCTAGCTGGGAGGGTGCGAAGAACGATTCCAAAGAGAGCACTCACTGATTCAAGGCATCATTTATTTATAGCCATGTTGGCGCCTCAGCTCTAATTACAGCGCCATCATTGCAACGGAGTGTGCGTTTGAGCGGCCTTCAGGTTGTCATTCAGATGACAGAGCGAGGTTGGCTCTCCGCGGCTCACTCACATCTATAGTCTCGGGTGTTTACATTAAGTACCGTCGCATCCGCTGATCAACACGAAGCCCGCTTACTACATATGATTCAGCCATTCGACCCCACAGAAGAAGCCTCCACCCCCCACCGACCGCCGCTGATCTACGAGATCGTCGAGAGCGAGCAACTGCCGTGCTTTGACGCTCAACTGACCACAAAGCACCTCTTTCTCAGCGACGAGCAAGTCCGGCGCTTCGACCACCAAGTCGCGGCATGGAGACCCATCGCGCACTTGGTCTTCGTGGCTGGCATCGTGCTGCACAACTTTGTGCTCTTCGTACCTGCTCCCGTCGGCAAAATCCTGGGTCCAGTCTGTCTTCTCGTGCAACTCCCAGCGAATCTGGCTGTGGTGCTGGGCTTTCGCCGCGCGTACGTGAGATTGCTGGCGAGCACGTTCGAGTTTTGGTTCCTCATGCTCTCCGCGTCAACCTGGATCATCTGCGCCTGTGCCTACGTTCCCGACGCACGCGCAGTCGTTTTCCTCTCACTTGGGGTCGATTTCGGTAACATGGTGCTGATTGAAGCGTACGACAGTTCCACCATGATGACCTTCTTCGTCGCGATCGCCGGGAGCGGCTATCTGCTGGCGATGACCGCTGGTGTCGCGCTCAACTTGGTGCCGAGTGCGAATCGCGACATCGTGCTACTTCCACGCCCGATCTACACCATCACCGTTCGAGACATTTTCGTGAACACCATGTGGACGATGATCATGCTCGCCATCCGCTTGGCTCATCGCACGTACAATGCGCCAAAGAAGGCGGAAGGCTGTGTGTTGACTACTTGGACGCGCTCCAACGGGTATCGTTGTCGAGTCCGATTGGTTGCCAGAGTCCCCTCTGATCGGGTCGAAGTACTCTGTGGACCTCCAACAACGATCGCCACGCGAGTCTCGACTGATACCCCCACAGTTAACGCGGAAGCATGCGTTATCAAGATGCGCTTCACCAAGGTCCCGACACTCTTCCACGCAAGCGACACGGTCGTGAGAGGCGCCATTCAATTTCGTTTTACGCACTGGAGGCTCTGGACTTTGTACGCATGTGGTGGCATCGGATACGCCTCGTCGTGCTTCATATTGCTATCCCCATTCGACATTGACGACACCCGCGACCGACCTTCAGCGGCAGCGATGTTCACGATACTCGGGCTCTGCGCCACACTTCTCTTCTTGTCCGTGTTCACATGTTGCAGCCAGCGAGCACTTGTGCGAACCCTCTTCACCTCGTTCGACTTTGTCTTCCTGTACGCGCAGCTCGTCGCAGATCACCTCAGTGCGTGCGATGTGCTCCTGTGGAACTGGATCCACTGCTGCAGTCTGCTCACGAGCTTCCTGTGGATGCACTGGGTGCTGACACTCGACGCACTCACGCCCGACATGAAAGTTCGCCTTGGACGGAGGTCGTGGTTTGCCACGCTGGTCTTAATGCTGAATTTGGGCAAGAGCCTGGGATTTGCGCTCGACGTCTTCGTGTGGAATCGACTGCAAGTTGAGAACCACGCGCTGTTGCGTCAGGTTATAGGAGGCCGCGAGGTCAACTTCTGGGTCTTTCCCTTCCTGCTCAGCCGTCAGATCACTGTGTTCATCTGGTGCTTGCGGCTCTTGCATCGCTTGTGGTCGAGAAAGAGCGAGGACGACTTGGTGATGCTGCTCGGCAACGTCGAGCGTAGCTACCAGTAGTATCTACGACCAAGACAAGAGCACTTAGGCAATACTCAGTCAGCTAAGTGAACCACACTTTGGTTGGAGGTGTAGCCAAGAGAAATGTGTGCCACGTACCGAGTTGTTCTTCTCCCACTTCTTAATGGGACTTGGTAAGAGTACTTTGAACAGATCGAGAGCCAACCTGGTAGAGTATGGTGTAGTTGGCATCCTCATTTGTTAAAGCGCTTTCTCGATCATTCACTGATCTCAAGCATGGTTCGATCCGATGGAGCTGGCACATCGCGACCAGTCAAACGTCGGAAACTGCGAACTCAGGTAGCACTGGTGGTGAGCAAGCGAGTACGATGATACTGTCGAGCGACTTGCTCTCCTGTAGAGTGCTGCTGACTGCGAATTGCGCTGTGGAGAACATCAACCAAGTCGGTCACCAACAAAGTCAGAGAAGGAGAACCGTGGACGCAACCAAACACACTCACACACCTCGGCAATGATGATCGACATATTCATTACCGTACAACGTGATGTGCAGCCGTACGCATGCGATAGTGTGCCTTCGGTCGTTTGTTCTATCCCTCTTTCCACACTCTGTTTCTATCGCTCTCCCTTCCTTCTTTTTGTTCTCTGCTTCTCTGTCTCACTCACTCACTTACTCGAGTTAGTTCGCAACGCATGCATCCACACAAAAGTCTTTTACTTTTCGCTTCGTCGCGCGATTTCTTGCAACAGCTCGGCCGTCGACAGCGCTTCCAAGTCGACTTCTGGCACATTCAACCAGTCCACCGGGTTCTTGAGCACTTGCAGCGTCTTGTCTTCCCACGTTCCCTTTTCAGGCTACAATCGCACCAGTAATAATACCAAAAGCATTAACATGTCAGCACTAAACCAGCTAGTAAAAATCAAGAGACAGCATGAATGAAACGTACCGAGTGCATGTACTCCCAGCGCGCAGTGAGCGGCAGCGACATCAAGATCGACTCGATGCGCGATCCCGGGGTCGCGAGTCCAAACTTCGTGCCGCGGTCGTACATCACGTTGAACTCCACGTAGCGTCCGCGACGGATCTGCTGCCACTCCTTCTGCTTCTCCGTGAACGGCATGTCCTTGCGCTTCTTTAGGATCGGCAAGTACGAGTCCAGCATCGAGTTCGCGCAGTTGCGCACCATCTGGAACGTCTCTTCCGGCTTGTCTTCCAAGTCGTCAAAGAAAAAGCCGCCGATACCTCGACCTTCTTGACGGTGCGGGATGTAAAAGTACTTGTCGCACGTCTCCTTCATCTCCGGGTAGAGCTTTGGGTCGCGCTTGTCGAGCTGGAGTTTGTAGACCGCGTGGAAGTGGCGCGCGTCTTCTTCGAACAGGTAGCTTGGGGTGAGATCCGCACCACCGCCAAACCACGCGAGCTTGGTTGGCTTTCCATCGGCGTCCACGCGGCCGGTCTCCACCTCAAAGTAGCGGTAGTTCAAGTGGATCGTTGGCGCCATCGGGTTGCGTGGGTGCATCACGAGACTCACGCCGCACGCGTAGAACGGCAGATCCTTGCCTTCTTCCAGGTCCTTTCCGCGCGACTTCATCTGCTTCGCAGCAGCTGGTGGCAGACTGCCGTGCACAATCGAAACACCGACACCAGCCTTCTCAAAGACGTTGCCGTCCTACAAAATCACCACAAACCAGTAACACACATTTCATGATCAGGATCAACAATCAATGGCTCATACAATCAAACCTCTACTACACGAAACGTACCTGCAGGATCTTGGAGCGGCCGCCGCCGCCGTGGCCCTCGCGCTCCCACTCGTCGGTGCGGAACTTCTTGCCGTCAACTTCTTCGATGCCCGCGACGATCTGGTCCTGCACGCGCAGGATCATGGCTTCCATGCGCTTGTGCATCGGCGCACTCGTGTCGAACTCGATGCTGTCACGCGGCACCGGGTCCTTGGACAGCGGCATGTAGAGGAACTGCTCGGCGGGGATCACGCCGCCGGCTTCCTTGCACTGCGGCGGCTCGGCTTGCTGCTGCTGCTGCGCGTAGAACACGCCAAGCGCTGCGGGCACGACGGCCGCGCCAGCGAGCCACGAGCGGGTCGCGGGCTTGAGCAGCGTGCGGAAGTGGTGCATTGCGGTGGTTGTGATGAAGCGAGAGGGGGTCCTTGGTTGTAGATGGGGAGCGCGTGGCTCTCTTCTCCTGGGGTCTTGACGTCTGGCCTCTTCTTGGTCAATTGCGGACTGAGAGCAAGATCAGCACTTGAACCAAGAAGACAGGCTCACCTATTGAGCCATGAAAAGGATTGGCGGCTGATACTGGAAGTGTTGGGTTAAGTGCGTTTTGTCTTTGTGACCATGATGCTGACAACTAAAATAAAATGGTGAAGAACGAGGAATAGTTTGATATGTTGACTTGTAGTTGTCTTCAAAAATGGAAAACAGTTGTATTTCAAGTTACCTCCTACTATCATAAAGAAGCAAGTAATATGTCCTCTTCTGCTGAATACCGTTGAAGGAGTGTTCGTATCTGTGTAGCTTGCCACAAAGATATGAACAACCCAGTGAACAGCATAGCAGCAAATCACATGCCTTTGACAAGGCTCAATTTCTTTTGCTCCCCATCCTTTCTGCACGTGGACCACATTGGAAAACGCGAACTTAGACAAGAGTTTGTAACTTTAGCAAAACGAACCTTTCTTTCTATCGGTCATTTTAGTGACATAAGCTGTCAAAACATTTAATGACATGTGTGTATGTGCGTTCGGGCTCGAAAAGGAAGGAGATCAAGAAGGGGCAAAGAAGGGAGGCGCGAGTGAGAATGACGGGGGCGGACGCGCTCCAGAGGCCTCTGCAGCAGCAGCAGGGCCGCGGGGGCTCAAAGGACACAAAGGGTGCGATCTCGCTTGCGGCGCAGATCCGCTCGTTCAATCAGCAGCAGTTCAAAGACACCAAGACGACTGATCACACGCGCGACGTGGAGATGGACGTGGACTCGCTTTTCCACGACAGCGACGACGATGATGACGAAGATCAGCAGCAGCAGCAGCAACAACAGCGTACCAGTGACGAAGGGGATGGAAACGAATATGCCGCGCACAGTATCACAGGCTACGAGAGCGAGGACGAGGTGGACGAAGAGGAGGAAGCGGCGTTTGCGATGATGGACCAACTGCAGCTGCTGCAGACTCGCAACGTGCGCAAGAGCGTGGCTGTCGCTGCTGCTCTACGCGGTGGTATGAACGCCCGCAGCGCGAGCTTCACACACAGGAAGCGCTCAGACGCGAATCAGCACACGTCGTCCGTGTCTGCTGGCATGGAGCTGACGCAGGCGGAAGAGCGCATCGCGGCGCTCGAGGCGCAGCTGCTGGACGCGGAGGAAACGATCTGCCACTTGAAAGCAGAGAAACTTGCAGCGTTTCGCGAAGTGGAGAAGCTCACAGTATCGCTGCAGAAGCAGCAGCAGTGCAGTACTACGGACAACAATACAGACCTCAAGAGCAAGAGCGAGAAGAAGAAAAAATCAGAGAGCGTAAATATCTGGAAAATGACTCCGTCGTCGGACGAGGATAGAGAGAAACCCAAGCAGCACGAGGACGACAACGGCGACGATAACAACAAGGAGGAGGATCGGAGCGCCTGGGGAGTCGAGGAGTTGCGCACCAAAGTCCGTGAACTGGAAGAGCGCCTTATTGAGCAGCAGGAGAACCAGAGTCTCGAGCAGGAAGAGCACATGGCCGTGATCCGCGAACAGGAGCTCGAGATCCAGAAACTCAAGCTCGATCTGGAGCGAATGAACGAGACGTGCGAGGACTTGGAGGCGCAGTTGTATCGGGCGTTCCAGGTGACGTCGCCAGTTTCCTCGTCGTCCCCAGTACCAAAGTGCCGTTCGAAATCCGGGCAGCACGTGGAGTTTACCAGCAACCAAGATGAAGAAGAGGATAACGATGGCAATGTTGCGTACGATGACGGCGTCTTTATGCGTCAGAGTCTCGGCAGCTTAAAGGGCTTGCGGTCACCCTCACTGGACAGCAGTACGTCGATCAGTCCGGGCAGTGAGAGCGGCAGTTCCAGTGTTGGTCCACTCAGCAACGGCGAGTCGCACCTCGTCATGCACTGGCGAGAAGAGCTCATCCGGCACCCGACGCCGCACTTTGACTTGGACTCGCCCGAGGTGCACTACCTGCTGCACTCGTGGACGACCAATTTGCAGAAGCTACACTACCTGCGCATGTGGTTCACGCAGGTCGTGACGACACGCGGACCACTGGCGCACGATTTCCCACTGGGGGTCGAGCTCCCGCGTTTGCTTCCGGAGATCCGCGATGGGTTCCTGACTTTGGTCGTGCCGCTGCTGAGGAAGCAGACCCAACGAGACATTCAAGTGCACTCGCGCCAGTACAACGACCAGTACCACACGGACCTGCGCATTCGAGTGATCCCGCGCAAGCTCTGAAGGAGATGGTAAACTATATACATAAATTATGCTTGTGCCTCGTTGTTGCTGGTGTGGTTATTCTGTGGTGGTGTAGGTATATCTGGTGCTGCCCCATGGGTTCAAGCTAGAGTTTCGTTGCTGAGAAGGATGCTCGGAGCGTGAGTGCTGAAGCTGATGATGACGATGACAGTTGCCGCGTGCTGATTCGCGTCGGACTGAGTCTTGAACTCGGTTTGTGGAGCAGTAGAGAGCGCGAGCTCTGTTGTTGCGAGTCTGTGATCTTCTTCTTCGCTGTCGGATTCTGTTGTTGACTGAGAGGCGTCGCCAGGAGCTGCGCGAGTTTGGTGAGTTCTCGCTTCACAAGCGAGCCAAGGTCCGTGTCGCACTTGAGATCGCTTTGGTCTGTTGTTGTTGCTGCTTTCTTCAACTGGTGGACTGTGGTCTGCAGCTCTTTGGACGAGGCAAGCGCGTTCTTGATGCTAGTGGAGAGCTGGAAAAGCTTTTGCAAGAGAATCAAGACATCGAGAGTGAGCTGCAGTGCTTGCTGGTGGTTCTTGGAAGGAAAAGATCTCGCTTGGATTAGCCCAATGCTCGTGGTTTGCAGCCGCGCGATTAACGCCGGGATCAAGCTGCTCTTCACCTGAGAGCGCGAAACGAAGCATTTGAGCGTCGTTTCGTTTGCACTCCATTGGCGCAGAACCCGTACGACCTCTAGCAAAGCCAGCGCTGTCACATTCGAATCTCCAGCGGTGTGTTGAGTCAATTTTTCGTGGTATCTTGCGAGCAGCTCACAGAATGAACCAACCAGATTGTGTCTTTCAAGCACCTCTCTCGCAAGCGCGTCGAGATGCTCACCAAGCTCATGCGGAAGTGCAAACACATGCGTGGAAAGTCCAAGGAAATCGTACATGATCACAGCACTGTCGCTCCATTTTTCAAGAAGCAGGACAAACCAGGGTTTAGAAGAAGTGCCGGAGAGAAAGAGACCTGGGACCGCAACAGCGCGATGGTGTTGGATCTGCATGCGACATATCCACAACCAAAGCCTCACGTTTTCAAGCTCGCCGTCCAGGAAGATTGGCCGAAACGTGGATACCAGACGGACGATGATGGCGTCAGCGAACTTCGTGTCGTTCTCCTCAACGAGTGGCTGCAGACGCGGCGAGGAGTAGATCGTCGCGAGCACACGCATGGCGCCGATGACCATCTCTGGTCGGAGTTCTTCACAGGAGCGACTCTTTTGAGCACTTTTTGGGTGAGAGAACCGGTCGATTGTGGTGAGCATTTCCTGGATGAGCTTCTGTGTGGGACGTGCCTTAAACAGATGGAACTCGTTGCTATTGAGCAGTGCTTCGTACGTTTGCAGAGACGTCTCGAGAACCCGCATGGACTCTGGATGTGTCGAGCGGACCTGGAACACGTCGCTCCAGAGCGCCAATTGACCCGCTTGGCATTGGAATCGCAGCGAGCTGTTGCACGCGAGTGTGAGGAACCGACAGAGATACCACTGGATCTCCTCCTGGTCCATGTGCAGAACCATGACCTCTCGCAGGAACTTGACGTTACTCGCTTGACTCAAAGCCGAATTCAAGAGCGCTTCAGCGTGAGCCTTGGAAGCAGCCACAGTCGCAGCGAGGATGTCGAACACTTGCACGAGACACGAGTATACGCGCTGCGGGTCGCAAGCGTGCACGCGCATCTCTTCCAGCGCTTCATGAAGCTGACGCTTGTCATTCTCAAGCTCCTTGGCGCTCACGATCGTCATAGTTGTTGGTTAGTTGCTTTATCGAGTCAGATATACAACGAGAAACCCATCTCGGTTGAAGGTATCACGTGCACCAAGAAGAATTGATAGCCATCGGTTTCAAAGCCGAGTAACCGACCCATTCTACCATCACAACAAGGGTATGATTAGCCCACCACCACGGTCTGCCCTGGTTAACGACGCCAACCCTCGAGCTTTGCATTTAAGCTCGGAGTTCTGAAAAGAGAGAGAAGAGAATCAAGTCATGATCGCTGCGCCTGTTGCGGAAGCTCGATCGCCGCAGTTGTTCGACCGAGTGGCGGTGCTTCCTGGACGCCTCGACTACGCAATGTCGTCAACTCCAGATTCAACTTGGAACAACAGCAATATCAACATCACCAGAGAGGAGCTCTTCGTGTGTATCGACGACGAACTCGTGTACGCGCGCTTTTTCGCCGACTTTGGACCGCTGAACCTTGGTCAGACCGTGCGCTTCTGCCAAAAGATCACCAAGAAGCTCAACGAAGAAGTGGAACAAGCTCAACAGACAAACAACAACAGATCGACACCGAGGACCATTGTCCTCGTGAGCAGCGACCACCCGCATAAGCGCGCAAACGCGATGAACCTGCTGGTGCTATATTTGGTGATCTGCCACCGGCAGAGCCCCGAGCAGGCGATGACGCCGTTCAAGAACCTGAAAGCGCCGTTCGGGTTCCGCGACGCAGCATGCGGCGTTTGCACGTTCTTCATCACGATTCTGGACTGTGCGCGTGCTGTTGCCAAGGTACAAAAGACATGGACTTCTTCGTAGATCGCGTATCTGATCCGGATACCGTATTGATTTCGCTTCAGTATAGGCGATTCAGACACAGCTCTGGAGTTTCGAGACGTTCTCATTGGACGACTATGAGCATTTCGACGAGCTCCACAACGGTGACATCAACTGGATCGTGCCGGGAAAGGTTCTCGCGTTCAGCGGACCACAGAAAGAGCGTGTGCTTCTGGATCCACCGCACAAAGGAGAAGGACGAGGACGCACGACCCTGTTGGCGCACGAGTATGCCAAATTGTTTCGCCAGCTGGGCGTGACCTGTGTGGTGCGCTTCAACGAGACCTCGACCTACGATCGGAAAGCGTTCGTCCACGCAGGCATCCAGCACGTACGTTTGTAGTCTGTTACTGCTTTGCTTGACAAACTGGGTCACTAACAGACACGCTGACTGGTACCCTATGTGATTCGTTGGATGCATTTAGCTGGACCTCCAGTATCCAGATGGTGGCAATCCGTCTGACGAGATCCTCTACAAGTTCATTCGGGTAAGTGCACTCCAACTATCCTGTTATGTCGACGATGACATGTGTGGCTCATGTTCGATGTCCCGATATCCGCCTGCTCGGTTGGCTACCCATAATCTGTAGACTTGCGAGCGGGAATCTGGTGCTGTGGCGGTGCACTGCAAGGCGGGACTGGGTCGTACGGGCACCAATATCGCGGCGTTCCTGACGATGAAATACCGCTTCACGGCGGTCGAAGCGATCGCGTGGTGCCGCATCTGTCGTCCTGGGAGCATCGTAGGATCGCAGCAGCAGTTTTTGGTTGTGAAGCAGCGCGAACTTTTCCAACTGACACCGTTTGACTCGGTAGTCCTTACCACCTCACAAAGCTCTTCGTCTACGTCTTCATTGGAGTTGATGAGGAAGAAGAGCAACAGTTCTCGCAAGTCGCACAAAGTGCAACCACGAAGTGGCGGCGGCTTGTCACCGTTTTTATGTCCTGAGACTGAGGACATTTCCACAAAGACCGCGTGTCCAGTGGATGAAGACGACACGATAATCCACCGACAGCAAATTTGCGACCAAAAGAAGCCACTCTCGCGACAAAGCAGCAACGTTGCGAGACGCGCGCTGGCCCCGCTAAAGCATCCACCACCTTCTACTTCTTCTATGCGAAGGACGTCTATGCCATTGCACCACATCGCCAGTAGAACCGCTGCGGCGCTCAAAAACAGTGCGTTGACATGAGCTGTAGCCAAAAAAAACTTCTTTTATTTGATGTCCTTCCTAATGGGAGATATACTCATGCGTGACACATACATACAATCCTAATTCGTTCATCCGCTCACAAGTCGAAACCTACCAACCATACCGGGAGCCGAATACTCGTTCTTCCCAGCTTATAAATTCAGTTGCCGCGCGTCTTCTTCCGCCCTCTTGCTTCGCGCTGTGCTTGTTTGTTTTTTGTGTGTTTTCTTGTGTGTTTTCTTCATGGTGGTGGTCGTTCTCTTCTCTCCGATGCTGCTCCAGACTGAGAAGTACGAAAATGCACTCTCGTCCCGGCCTCACAATTCTCTCTCTTTCTCTCGACTTCTTCTTCAGAGCGGTGTCGTCTCTGTTACCCGGTGGTTCGTCTTCT
>JALBZZ010000109.1:0-63352 GCA_038051095.1 Globisporangium irregulare
CCTCGTCCGCCTTCCTCTCGATCCGTGCTGTCCCTCTCACTCACCTACCCGCTGGAACATTTGTAGATCGCGTCCAATCGGTCTTGCTGCGTGGCACATTCGATCACCATGTATCGCAACAATTTTTGATTAAATTTCGCGCCTTTGCTTCGTGCAGCAGCTGAAAGCAATGTGACTATCTTCAAATTTCACCAATTTTCGTAATAGTACGTGTAAGTATTTTTTTTGTTTGGCATCATATTATGAGGCCAAATCAAACAAAAGTATTTTTAAGCTTTAAGCACGAGCTTTGAGTTTCATACACCATAATGTTCCCCAGTGTCTTGGCTTTGATTTGAACTATCACATGTCTAACATCATTTATTTTGGCAGGAGTTACAGCCGATTAAGTACAACTGTGCTTACAAAAAATCAAAAATCAAAAATCAAAAATCAAAAATCAAAAATGTGCAATTTATGATCTAGAATCAAAGCACTTTCATTTAAGCCTATAAATGACTAGAAGTGTGCTAAAATTTGCTAATAATTTACCACATTGGTATTTTTTTAGTTTTGAGCCCAAATATCGAAATTCATCTCGATTAAAAGCGCTTTTCGTAAGATTCAAAAATTAACAAAACACACCGGGTTTGGGCGCCAAAAGAGTTTATAAAACTTCAGCCGCTTTCACTGTGATACGAACGCACACCTTGTCTGAAATTGATCTGGCATGTGCGGCTCAAAATCCAATCGAGTGCAGGCTTCGTCGTGCTGTCATTGGTGATCTGTCTCTTGTGCGTATTTTATTGTCATCGCACACCTGCTCATTCAAATGAACTTTTTGTTCATGACATGTGAGCTCATTTCTCCTTTTCTATCCACTCCCATGCATGCACTTGTGGGTGGTTCGCAACCGACTCGTTAGAAACTTCTAAAAAACCGCTGAAAAAGCACGTTTGCTCAAACGTGTGGTCGGTCGCTCGCCTATCTCGCAGTCGTGTGTGGGTGGTTGCAGCCAATCCAGATCCAGCGGCTCTGTGGACCCACGACACGATACCAGATTGCAGTTCTTCGCCAGTCCGACTCCAAACAACTGTTCCGCTTTGTATTGCTTAACACGTAATCAAAGCGGAAAATGGTAATCCGCAGACAGATGGCTGCCTTTTGGAAGGCCTGAGTCACCTAAAAGCTCACCGTACGTATGTAGAACGCTATCTGTGGTGCTGATAGGATACAGCCTTCAGTGCAGTAGAAAGCACCGCAGCCGAGTGCCAGAAGGTGACGACTCGGACTCTACGTGTCCTTCTGGGCGCATGTAAGCCCTTCGTTGTGGGTAGGAGTGGTGTGCAACTCTCACTCCTTCCGAAAGCGTAGTCCCTGCCTGGCTGGTGTCTTTGGTGGACTCCAGAACTGATCTCATTCTTCAATTTGACTTGCCAAGTCAACAGCACAATACCTCCAGCCACCAAACCAACCCAACTCACCAGTAACTCCATCTCTAAACCATGCAACTCGCTCGCATTCTCATTCACTTGGCACTCATCGCTGTTGCGATGGGAGCACTGGTGAGCTCAACCGAAGCTGGCAACCCGAATCTGATTCTCACGCAAGCACCGGCCCCAATGAAGAATCCTTCGAGCGGAAACGCCACCGCTAAGACGCCTTGCCCGCTAACCGTTGAGCCATCAAACGTGAGCGCCAAGCGCCCTGCTCCGACTGCGAAGTCTGGTGCTGGCGTTTCTGGTAAACCTGCAGTGACGACGCCTTGTCCGCTGATTGCAAAGCCAACCTTCGCTGGCGGTGCTGGAAAGAAGGACACCCCGACGGTACCTCCAAAAGCGCATCAGAAGCCAGTTCCAACCACGAAGCCAGTTTTCGCTGGTAACGCAGGAAAAAAAGGAATTCTGACGATGCCCTCCAAGGCAAACCACAAGCCTGCTCCGGCACCAAAGACTCCACGCCCTCCGAAAGCGACCCCGAAGTCTACGGTGCCAAGCGCGACGAAACCTGCTCCAGTGAAAGGGCAGCCTGTTCAGCCACCAAAGACTAATGTACCAGAAGTCCCAGTGACTACATCGCTCTCTACTACCACCAATGGAAATGTCGGAGCTAAACCGGGTTCGATTCCAGTATCAGTGACCACTCCTGCATCAATCCAGGGCAACCCAGTCCAGTCAACGCCAACTTCGGGTGGTGTTGTTTCTTCGCCTATACCAACTATTATGGCACCGACGCCAGCACCAACTACCATGGAACCAGCACCAACGCCAGCTTCGACCACTGTTGCTCCAACCCCGGCACCAACTACCATGGAACCAGCACCAGCCGTCGAGGCTTCTACCCCTGTTCCAATCCAAGGCAATCCAGTTCAGTCAACACCAACTTCGGGTAGAGCCATCAGTACACCAACCCCAACTACAATGGGATCAACCCCAGTTCCTACCATTGTGGATCCAATTCCAGCGCCGACAACTGAGGAGCCAGTCCCAACTACCACAGCTCCAATGCAAGCGCCAACCACGACGGAGCCAACTCCAACGCCAGCGCCGACCACCGTTGTCCCAACTCCGGCTCCAACTCCAGCTCCAACCACTGTGGTGCCTACCTCTGACGGCTCTGTCACGTCCTCTGCTCCAACCACGGTTCAGCCAGGTAACAACCCTGCTCAGCAACCTGTGCACACGCAGCCACCTGCTGACGCTCGCCCGCCTGCTGCTACCCCAACTGTGACCCCGGTCACTTCATCAAGCGGCGAAGCAGTGAAGCTTCCGGCCTCAGTCGACAACAGTCCAATCCAAAGAGCCTACTAAGTGTACCTACCAATGCTCCTCACCAGTGTATGCATCCTTCTGAGTAGTTCGTTCTCCATGTTCCAAACTTCGATGTTTCTAGTATGTTTTATTTTTGACAATCGATATTATTTTGATGTTGTCATGGTTGTCTTCATAATACTCCCTCAACCTGCGCCATTTATCTAAGACCTGAGCTATTTCTTTCACTCAACCACTCACTCGTTTCGATGCACGAACCGCATGTCCATGCTGCACGCAGCGTCTTCGCACTCGCGCACGTTGAGCTCCACGGTACCGAGCACAACTGACTCTTGCGCGCCGATCGAGATCGAGAACGTAATCGCGTCGCGTCCTCGAAACTCGGCGTTGGGTACGTACTTGATCACGCGGTCGCCAACGATCTCCATGAGCTTGAGACCGACGTTGCCTGTATTCCCAGTGTAGAAGTACAGGTCTAAGCCAATGTCTGCAAGGCATCGGGCATCGCAGGCGATCGGGAGCGGCTTTTGGCGCTCGCTCGCGTCGCCTAGGATCTCGATGCCGCCGAACTTCTCGTAGCCGTCGAGAAACCCAAGCAATGCACGTTTCCGGAGCAGTGCCGGGAACACGTCATAGTTGAGCAGGTAGCGCGATAAGTACGCATTCGCCTCGATCGAGTCCAAGATGCCGTCACGGTCGCTGTCCAAGTGGTCGGCTTCGGTTTCCTGGACGGCGAGGTAGAGCTTTCCATGGCGAGGTAGGGTCTTCACGTGGGCCTTGATGTCCATGTAGTACGTGCGAGCGAGTCCCGCCATGTTGGTGACGGAGAGCACCCAGTCCGAGATCGCGCCTTGGCCGTGGGAGGCGTGCTCGCCGATCTGCTGTTTAACCTTGGAGTCATGGATGGCTAGTGTCCAGGTACCCTCGCTTGTCATCGCTCCAAACGCCGCCTGGAACGGGTCTTCAGGCGACCACGTCTCGGCGCCAGGGTAGTACTCGGTCGCGACGGGGGTTCCGCTTTCGTACTGAGAGAGCAAGTGCGAGCGCTCCTTGAACACTTCGACTTCTGCGATCGTAAGACGCGCAAAAGGCTTCTCAGCGATGACACGCACGTACCGCACTTTCATGTTGAATGGCGGGTTCACTGAGATAACACGCCGCTGTGACGCCGAGGCATCGACTCGATACACCCAGATCGCCGCTTCGTAGGCTTCCTCGAAGGACTCAAAGTCCATCACGGCTGCGTCTGCAAAGAGCATGATCCAAAACGGGAACATAGACATTTTCCCGATGGCCACACTCTCGGCTCGGTCATCGCGCTCGAGGTAGTTCCACTTGTCTGCGTCTTCTCCTGGAAAAGGGGATGTGAGCTTAACGACGCCCGTGCCTCCGCAGATCGAGTTCACACCGACACGTAGAGGCAGCAATGGGAGGGCTTCTCGAGATCCGTAGAGTTTTGGGTTGCTGAGGAACGTGATGGACCACGAGAACGCGCCGTTCTGTGAGAGCGCTGTGTCGGCGGGGAAGCGCGTGATGAACACCTGAGGCATCCCCGCGAGCGCACCTAGCTTCGCCTGCAGCGACTCGGACTTGCCGATGCCCAGGTTCTCGATCTTTGGATCCTCGTCGATGATCATTGCCACCGCATTGTAGCTGATCGGGGCTGTGGTTTGCTGCGTTCCGTCAGACGCAGTGAACACGAGCGTGAAAGTTCCATCTACAGTGGACACTGCATCGTTTGAGTTGACATCAAGAATCTGCACCACTGCTGGGAGGGACTCGTCTTTGGCCATCCACAGACGCACCGTGCCGATTTCCGTGTTTCGGACCAGGCGCAGTTCCCACCAGGCAGTTTGGTTTGGCTTGGCATCTGTGCGCGCCACGCTTTGGCTCGACGCGAGGCCGTCGATGCGTCCGTCGATCGCGTTTGACGCAAAGCACGCGCCACTCGTTGAGCTCTGCAGCGCCGTAGCGCCGCCGTCCATCGCAAGGTTCTTTGCGCCGGTCAGGTCCTGGAAGCTGTAGTCGAGCCCCACGCCACTGGTCGGGTTCACAGGGAAGACCTCGAGCTGCTCTCGGTTCACTCGGACTGCTTTGTCTGGGATCCCGAACGCGTCGGTCTCATGGCAGCAATTCGCGATCACAATGGCGCTCTTGGCCTCGTGGAACAGACGCACGTTCAGGTCACTCGCTTGCGGGTGGTAGAGCCCTCGCATCGTGACCTTCACGTTCTGCACAAGCTGGTGCTTGGACGCGAAGCGCGGGATACTCTCGGCGCTCACAAGTCTCAGGTCAGCGTCCAATGTGGGTATCGCTGCGAGGCGCCGGATCTTCGCGCCGTCGAGCGCGATGTCGGTGCGGTAGTCAAAGCTGAACGGACCCACGTCACTGCTCACTTTGTAAATGAATACAGAGGTCTTTGATGTACTCCGCGAGGCATCGAAGACTGCCACTTGGGTCGAGTTTGCGACTGGGATATTCGGTAGCAAGAGCCCTCCGCCAGTGTCCACGTGGACGGGAACTGACCACTGGACGACAATGTCGAGCATCTCACCTGCGACAAACGTGGTTGAGGCTTTGCCCGTGAACACTTGGATCACCCGAGGAGCGTCTGTGTTGATGCGAAGGTCATGACTGTAGCTCAAACTTCGGTAGAGATTGCCAAACAGGGGGTAATCGGTACTCGGAGTACCGCGGAAGCATCCAATGAGGTATGGGAACGTGAATGTGACGTGGTACCGATAGGTGCCATCGTAGCCGGTGCGGCCGTTGCACTCGTCGAGGTCTTTCGGTTGCACGCCGTCTTCGTTGTAGGGACCGTAGAGCGGGAACCCGTCAAACGCGTACCCGATCAATGGCGATGGTTTGTTCCGGACGTCGGCGTTGAGTTCGTAAAGCAAACAGTCTGGAGACGCATAGTAGCGGTAGTCGCCTCCGCTGTCGACCAGCCCGTTGCACTTGTCAAGGAGTAACAGTGCCGGACTGGCGCTGCTCATGACATTGTCGCCGTACACTGCGGACTTGCTCGAAAAGAACGGGATGCCGTTGATCATGACGCCGATGGGGATGTCCATGGGCAGCGCCGTCGTTGTTGTCGGGTTGACCACTGGCTGGCGCGGGAATGCAAACTCGTAGTTTTGCGTCTTCACAGAGTGAGGGTTGTACATGTTTGGGAATGGTCCGTGCTGGCCATTGGGCACGCCGTCGCTCCGCACAATGACGCTCGTGGACGTGTACACCGTAGACACTCCTTCAGGGTTGAGCCACATCTTCTCTGTCAGCAGCGTCGACGGGTTCTCGTCGATCACGAGGCCGTCGAATCGTGAGAGGTTTGCAAGCGAGAGTCCTTCCACAGCACGGATGTCGACGGGGAACTTGAACACACGGAGCAACGAGTTCACTTGGGACTCATCGATACCTCTAAGGCAAGGCGTCAGTGCTGATCTCTTATAGCTACTCGGAGGCACCAGGTGGTAGCAGTACTGACCGTCTGCGCGCAGGCGTCCGTTGCACTTGTCCAGATCAGCTGGTAGCTCGCCGTTTTCATCGTAGAAGCCATAAATGGGGAACCCGTCGAACGCGTAGCCCACTATCGGAGACGCTGAATGTAGAGGCGGAGTTACCACTGAGGGGTCAATCGAGGGCAGTGAACTATCGGCTGGGAGCTCTCCTAGATTTGCTAAGTAGCAAGTCGGCAGGTTGGAATAGAAGTACCGCCCATTGTCGTCCACAACGCCACCACAGCCATCCATATTCAGTGTGGTTGGCACTGCTACCGTTGATGCATTCTTGAACGGGATTCCATTCAGGAACATGCCGACAAAGCCTTCGTAGGCGTCCACGCGCAGCGGCAAACTCTGCTGCTCTGGGAATCGCTTGAGCTCGACAAAGTAGCGCTGCTCCTTGATTAGTACCTGGCTTGGATTGGAAGACTGATCGACCAAGAGACTACTTGGGTGATCCGGAATGCCGTTGCTGTACATTCGGATGGACGCTTTTTGGTGAGAGATCGTGAACTCATTCACAAGCGGAGGTTGGAGCGTTCGCTCGGACTCGAGGGTGTCGGTCGTCGCCTCCAGTTGGTCGACGTACACAAAGTCATCGCGTGAAGTGTGGAACCTGAGTTTCGGCCACGAACTCACCTCGGGGAGGTCCAGGACCGCGTCCGAGCTTGGGGTGGTCGCCAGCCGCTTAATGGAGCTCCCTGGTCCTCCCAGCAGAAGTGCATTCGCTGCGGAAGAGCAGATCACGAGCTTGTCCCACTCTCGCTTCTTAGGAGCTCGTCGCTCAGTGTCAGGACACCGCTGGTAGTCAAGACGGTCTGCGTGGTCACCTGGCTGGACGGTATACTGGAAGACAAGACTTACAGTACCGCTTCCTGATATGTACGATGCTACTCCCGGTCGTTTGGTTGGGTCTGGGTTCCCAGTGTCCAATCGGAGCGTCGGAGTACCAGTCACGACAACGGGGGTTGAGAACGTCGTAGTCACGAGAAGGACGTCTCCTGCAGTGTACACCCCATTAGGCGTCGAGCTCCCCACGCTGATCACCCGCGGTGGCTCCATGGTATCGATCTGGATGTCGCGGTTATTGCTCAAGCTGCCTGTCGTCATGGGCACCGGGAGTCTTAGCGATGCGAGCCGGTAGTTCGAATCTCCATTTGCTGTAGCGTAGAGTTTCCCAGTAGCTGGTGGATCCATCGATAGCGCGTCGATACCGTCGTACGCTAGTGGGAGCGCCATGTCACCCTCTCGCGATGTATAACGGAACGTGAGCGTTGCGGTTCCTTTACCAGAGACATAGGACGCGAATGCAGCAACGCCGCCATTCGTTGTCTTCGATGAGCCAATCGCCAGACGCAGGCGAGGCTGATAACCTTGCTGCAAAAACGTCACAGCTTCCGAGAAGGACACGGTGATGTCAATCACCTGACCAGCGCCGTAGACTCCGTTCGCGAGTGGGGAGGATACGGAGGTGATGCGAGGTGCTGTGGGATCCACGCGAATGTCACTCGAGTGGCTCAGGCTGCCTTCGGAACCTGGTAGAGGGAGGCTCGTGGAGGCAGCGAGCGATGACAAGGTGCTGAATTGCAGGATCGAGCACGCCAAGCTGTCTTGCGCGACGTAGTCGAGCTTCCCAGAGCGATCCCCCGCAGCGATGGTGTACGCAAACTCGAGGGTTTTCGTGGTCGAGCCACCTGAGTACTTCGCAATTCGCACAACATGGTTGCCCAACGAGAGCTCGATGTCGCAGCTCGATACTGAAGCTGCAGGTACGATAACACGGTAGGAGAAATGCACTCTGAAGCGCAGCTTGTCGGATAGCCCGTAGGTGCCGTTGCGGTCGATCGCAGCGACGCGCAGCACCTTGGGCGGACTCGAATCGATCTGGATCTGGGATTGCATGGACAGACTCAGCTGCGACGTTGACCCCAGGACTGGTAGTTGAGTATTCACCTGAACGATCGGTGTTGTCGCCATCGCGAAGAGCGTACCAACCAGCGAGTTCTGGGTCGAGTACTCCAGTCGCAAGGTCGAGTCTCCGGGTTGCACGCGGTACTTGAACACCAAGTCGCGCGTCCCGTCCCCCGAGGCATACACCGCAGTACGAACACCAGCGTTGAGCTGTAGGAGCAGCGTTGGCGCTGCAGGAACTGACGTGGGGGCCACCACTAGCAGGAACGTGACTCTGCGAGTGAATTTCACAGCGACCTGAACTTCGTCGCCGACGCCGTATGTGCCATTGAGGCTGACAGCGTAAACGCGCTCGACCGTCGGCGGAATCGACGAGATCTCGATTCTGTAGTTGAATGACAGACTTCCTGGTTGGTAAGGGGCTCCAAGGCGTAGAGGTACGTACACGCTGCTGGTGTCCGTGATCATGCCTCCATTGAGCTCGAGGGCAATCCGAGACGCGGCATCGAGCACTTTGCAGGCGTCGCCGCTCACAACCACGTAGGCAAACTGGAGTTCTTTTGTACCTGAGCCCTTGGTGTAGAGTGCATAGGCTGGCAACAGCGCATTCGCGTTCAGCTTGAGCCTCGGCGCGCCAAGTACGATCACAGGACCTGAGAAGATCACTGACATTCGGAGTTGCTGGCCGGGCGAGTAGACTTCTCCGCTGACCAAGTCCGTTTGAAGGTCAACCACGCGGAGTCCATCAGTGCGAACAAAAATCTTTTTGCTGTTGCCCACGAGGCTGCGCACCGAGTTGACTTGGAGCGGTACTCCGGGCCGAGGCATCTTCAGATTTGCTGCCAGGCTTGGCACTTGGGCAGCGCAGAGTACCTGTGCGGGTTGCTGCGTAATCTCACTACCTACGAGCAGCGGTCTCAGGATGAACGACTCGGTGTCCTGAATGTCCAGTGGTGTACTCTGCGTGTTGTCGCCGCTCACAGGTGTATACGTGAACCGAAGGACTGTGGATCCCGAGCCACTCTTGTAGACTGCTGTGCGGTCAAAATTCGCTGCGATGTTGAGTTTGATAAATGGGATGCCCATGACCACCACATTCCGTGAGAACTCGACCAGGAGCTCAATCTCGTCGCCGACGTCAAACGTGCCGTCGCTCGTCCCTGAGCGCACGTCGATGATCGCTGGCTGCATCGAGTCAATTACAATGTTCTTGGTCAGCGAGAGGGAACCGGGAGTGCCTGGCGCGGGCACCGCAACCACCGCTTTTGTAACGGGCGTAGTGGAGAGCCGCATGATCTGCGCGCGGCCCGCCAGGTCGAGTGACTTGACATAGTTGAGCTTCAGGTTGCCCTTGCGGTCGTCGACAACGTCTAAGTCAGCGCTCCAGTCGCCCACAGCAACAGCGTACGTGAACGAGAGCGTGGTGGTCTGGTTCCCAGATGTAAACTTCGCAATGGCACCCTTACCACCGGCTCTTCCGACGGCCAAGAGGAGGTTGGGCGAGCCATACACTAGCACTGGTAGCGAGAACACGACCTGTAGCACGATCGTGTCGCCTGGGTGGTAGATCCCATCAGTGTTAGGCGACGTGACCTGCAGTACCTGGGGCTGCATGGGTTTGATCGCGATCGCGCGGTTCCCGCTCAGCGAATGCGGCGACTTTGGCGCCGGCAGCGTTAGCAGTACATCGGTTGTTGGGAACGTCGAGTTGCTCTGAATCTTCGAATCACCGAGCAGCACGAGCGAGCCTGAACCAAAGTAGTCGAGGCGCTCACAGTAATCCAGTTCGGTTGCGATGTACTCGAACGTGAGTACTTTGGAGCCCGAGCCGCTGATGTACCTAGCGGGGTTCACGGTCACGTCGAGGAAGTGAAGCTCGTCAGAGCGTAGGTAGAGCATGGGGAGGTTGTCGGTAGTCGACACATCCGCGGTCACGGCGACCGCGGCGGAGAACACGACCTGGAGCACCAGTCGCTGACCCACGCCGTACTCGCCCGAGGGCGTCTCCGCTGTCACATCGATGATGAATGGGGCGCTCGTGTCGATCATGATCTTGTTGTTGTAGCTCAGCGAGCGCAGGTCGTTTGCGTTCTGGAACAACGTGCAGTCTGGGATCTGCCCCAGGTAGTCGCGGATCGTCGCGCCGTTGAGCATGAGCGCCGTGCGGTCCAGCACGTCGATGTTCACGGCCGTCTCACCCTGCTTCACAATGTAGATGAAGCTGAGCACGTACGACTCGGTGCCGCTGAAGTCCGTGTTAGCCGCGTACCCCGGTGGGGTTGTCCCCGTACCCATGTTCAGCAGCGGTCGACCAGAGATCACTTCCTCCCAGGTGCCCAGGGGGGCATCAGGTGAGCGTCGAGGTACTCTTTGGTGCCGGAAGCGCAATTTTGTCGTGAGCCCGTCGAATTCAGCCCAGAAGAGGCCCATTGCAGCACCAAAGGCTGCCGTTGCTGTTGATGAGCAGATGAGGTTGGCGTCTATGGCGTCAAAGGCCTGGTTCTGGTTCATGTTCCCTTTGTACACGGACTGCCAGCCACTGGTCACCGAGTCCGTGGGACGTGAGAGAACGCCCACGTTTGTAGTAATCCCTTGGTTTGTAGGTGAGTCCTGCATCCACACAGCGTAGAGCGCGTCGCCGCAGGTCGCAATTTCGAGCTTCTGCGTGCTGATTTGGCTCGACACCGTGGAGTTTCTCCCGCCATCGAGGATGTACGGCACGCTGCCGAGAGTACTCGACGACACCATCGTCCAGTCGGAATCCGAGACTACCCCCGTGACGACCTCGGTCACATTCTCATACTCCGTGTCACGGTACCACGTGAGTAGTAAGGCTGCGTCTTCAAAACCTCGCCTTCGCACAGCAAACCTTGGAGAGTGCGACGACACAAAGGAGTAAACTGGTTGGGTCGACGCGGGGGCGTCCAGGTACGTCCACGTGGATCTGTCGCGGTTGATGATGTTGCGTCTAGCGACCACGATCTCGTACACCGTCGGGTCATCGCTTCGCGCTTCCAACCAGGTGACGAACATCATGCCTTGGAACACGATCGCACGGGGTTCTTTCGCATCGCACCTTGGGTCCCTATTGAGCCCTGCGTTGAGTCTGTTGCCATCGTGAAAGATCCACAATGGCGCGTCAATGTCGTCGTTGCGAAGAGCGACGCGGATCTGACCTATAAACGGCTGGTTGTTGTTGTTGCCTCCGGGAGTAGCATCCGGGACTGCCATCTCGCGCCAGAGGATCACAAGAATTAGGTTGTGCACGAGCAAAAAGGGCTTGCTTGCGAGCATCGCCATGTTCTTGTTCGCTCCCATATTGGGGATCAGCGTCCATGCGACGACAGCCGCGAGTCCATTGTATTTCGCGCAGTAAATGAGCCCATCTTCGTCCCAGGCCGCGTAGATCTGATTGTTCCAGGCCGTCATGCTCGCCTTCTCAATGAAGCTGTTGGGGATCCGATTGATCACAACTGGGGACGCCGCGGTCGGAATCTCTTCAAGCGTGGTGCTCGAGAACACCCGCAGGTACAAGTAGCTCTTGGTGGGCTCATGGAGCTTCTCCCACTCAGTCCAGAGCACGTATACGTTGCCTTGAAACAGTAGCGACACCGGGTGGCGTGCGAAGTAGTCCTGGTTCTGGTTCAAACCCGTCTGCAGGATCACGGGTTTCGAGAACTTCACTTGGATCTCGATCGCCTCTCCGGCGCCGAATATACCGTCAGCGTGGGTCGACGAGAGCTTGACCGTTGTAGGCACCGAGTACGCGTCGATGCGGATCGTCGACGCCCCCGAGACCGTGAGGCGAGGCAGCAAAGTGTTCGCCAAGTACGAGGACGAGGTGGAAGCCCCATAGATCTGCGCACTTGAGAGCACATTCGCGTTCGCGAACGCCAGGTTGGCGCTAAAATCCCCCTCCTGGATGTGGTATAGGAACGCCACCTGGGTGGGCTGGGGCTGGTTGACGTAGTTTGCAACTCGGTTAGGTAGAAAGACACCGTTTGGCTGGAAGGAACCCGTGGCGAGCTCAACGGTCGGAGCCCCCACGACTCTCACAGGACGAGAGAACACCAGATGGAACAGGATCTCACCGGGGAACACAGTCGCCGGACTGCTTGTGGGCGGGAACGCGACACCGTACGTGCCTCCCGCTGAGTCCGAGACGATGTCGAGGACCACGATTGGAGTACCGTCGATCACGAGGTTCTTCTTTGCACCTAGGCGATTGGGGCTCCCAGCTGCGGGTAGCGTCAGGTCTGCGAGGATACTCGGGTCTTTGGCTCGCCGCAGGATCATCGTGTCAGCATCTGGTAGCAAGAGAGACGTGTCGGTGTAGTCGAGATCCAGACTTTGCTGATTCTCACCAACCGGGTACTGAAACGTCACGATCGTGTCGGTCGCTTTTGCGAGCAGCTTCTCGGGGGCGTCTGAGGACGGCAGTAGTGGAGAGCACACGTCGGACACGATCGGCTCGATCGCTAAAGGTAGGTCCAGGACCTGGGTGGACTTAAAAACAATGAGGAACCGGTGGCCGTTCTTCACATTAAGCAGAGTTACGGAAAGGATCCCGATCCGCTGAACCGCGTCGATCTCAAGCAATCGGGACTGCATGGAGGTCGCAGCGTTGCTGTTTGCATCGTTGTAGTCAATGCATCCGGACTGCTTGATACCATACGTGACTGCAAACTGACCCGAAGTGAGTGGGTACGTTGCATGGACTCCGACGTCGATGAGCTGACGGTACCCTCCGTACTGGAACGTAGCGATCGCTGTGACAGCATCCGAGTTGAGGATCATCGTCGGATATCCGCTGCCTAGTACCATGACTTCTTTCGAGAACTCGACTGTCAGCAGTAAGATATCACCGACGCCGAACCCTGGTGCTCCTACTACAGTATCGGTGTTGAGTGAAGAGACCGAGCGGATTGTCGGGGTTGATGTGTCGATGGTGATCGTACTCGTTCCTGTGAGGCTCGAGCCGCTTGCAAGCGGCGGGAGATCCAAGTCCGCGTCCAGTAAAGTACTCTGGTCGTCGGCGTTGCCGCTGCCGTAGTATCGAATGTACGAGTTCGAGTTCGCGATCACAAACGAATGCTGCGTGGCGTAGTTGAGGGCCAAGGCGCTTTCGCCACTCTTTACTTTGTATCGGAATTCAAGCGTGTCAGTGCCTGCTCCTGTGTAGTACACCGCAAAGCCCTTCGAGTTGAGCTCTAGGATTGGGAAGCCCTGGACGAGGACAGCGCCGGAGAGCTGGATAAAGAGCACGATCTCATCGCCGGCAGTGTACTCGCCATCCAATGTCGCAGCGTAGACGCGTAGAACTGACGGGATCAGGTCTTCGCTGACGATCGTGACTTCGGCCCCCAGTGCATTGCACAATGGAGGCGCCGGTACGGGCAGCGCAAGTGATGCGACCACACTCGGAGTTTTGGACGCGCGCACGATGTTCCCACTGAGCGCACTTGCGTCGCGATACGTGAGCACTGCTGTATCGTCCGTTGGCTGCACCAGGTATCGGAACGACACGGTATCCGAAGCAGCGCGTTTGGCTTTGAAATCCGCGTTCACCGCGAGTTGAAGACCAGTACAGGCCGTTGAACCCCCGGCGCCGTCGTCACAGGCGAACGCCGCACATGTGGGAGCGTCTTGAAACACCAACAGCTCCTCTACTGCGTCGTCAAGCATCAGGAAGTCCAGGTAGTAGCGATGTCCCTGTGTGAAGACCGACGGGTCTTTCGTCACCACCACAGGCACAACCCGGTTCGGGACGATGGTACTCAGGATATTCTGCAATGAGGTGGTTGGTTGTCCGGCACTACCGCCACCCGTGGCTCGAAGGTTCCATGGGATGCACCCACTGGTCACATCGCCAAACTGAACCTTGAACTCACCCTGCAGGATCTGCGAGCTCGAGAACACGTCGATCGTCTGGGTCCGCCCAGCGAATTGCGGACATGATGAGGCGTCTCCAGGCACCAAATCGAGTAGATCGATACTGTTGCGCAGCAAAACGCGGTACCGATAGCCGTTTCGAAGCCTCTCGCGTGTGATTTGCGAGATGCCGATCGTCACGAGCTCCGGAGTCGCCGCCTGGAGCTTCTCGTAAAGCTCCTGGACGCCGTCCTCGTCTTTTAGCGGGATGTCAATGCATTCGGTGGTGCGAAGCGCCGTTGTTCCACTATTGCTGAAGTCACCGTAGATCAAACGGAAACTCCCCCTTAGGATCGGGCTGGGGGCATCCGTGCCCACGTCGAACTCCTGGAGCGCGCTCCGTGAAGTGTACGGCGCGTCAGTGTCTACAGCGCCAGTCTCCAACGTGAGCTTCGTAGCGACTGTGGACAGCACGACTACGGGAAACGAGAACTGCACGAGTGCATCCAGGACACCGGGACGGAACGTCACGTCGGCGTTTGCGTTCACCTTAATGAGGTTTTTCAGAGAGCATGTGAAGAGTGCCGTTGGGAGACAGGCAAATGGAGTGCACCCATCGTCGTCACTCAGTTCTTTCACGCGCAATGGCTGGAGCCCCATGGAAGGGAACAGGAACGTGACGAGGTACCGGTGACCGTCGTGGAACGCGCTTGTGTCCTTCACGACGCTGACGCTCAATGCCAGTCCGTCAATCGTTTCAAGAGCGGTCTTCATTGAGGTTGCGCCGGTCTCTGCTGATGCCCCCCAGTCAATACACGCAGTCTCATAGGACTCGCCGTAGATCAGCTTGAACGAGCCCTGTGCGAGGCTCGCCTGGTTGAACACGTCTACGGTTTGCACCACCAGTGCTGTGCTCATCACGCGCGCGATGTCCCCACTGAGCGTCACGCTACGCACAAACGGAGCCGACGTGTCGATCCTGATGGCACGACCAAAGTCCAGCGAGCCAGGCGCGCTCAGTTCCGGAAGTAGCAGATTCGCTACGGTCATGGGAGTCGAGGACTTCCTGCGGATGCACGCGTAGTGGAGCGACTGCCATTGCGCAATCTCAGTACCAAGCGCACTACCTCGTACGTGGGTCTTGCCCGTCGGAGCTTGGAGTTCGTGCCAGAACACAAACCAGGAGAACTGCGGCACGGGACTCAGCAAGAGCACCGGACGGCTGGCAGATTTCGAAAAGTCGTCGTTGATAGAGGACGTCGAGCGCGCGCCATCGAGAAACGCCCATAGTGGGGAATCCAAAGTGCCAGTGAAGCTCGCAATGCGGACCTGGGACTTGCCTTCCAACGCGTCCATCTCTTCCCAAACAGCGAAGAGCGAAGAGCTCACCGCGGGCTGCATGCGAAGCCTCACGTTCATCGCGCTCTGTGAGGGATTAAAGTTTAGACCAATATTACGGTCCAGCGACTTCCAGAGAGGGCTCGTGAGGTTCCCATTGAACCACTTGACTCGGACTCTCGGAGCCGCCCCCACTGCAGTCGACAGTGCTTCGTGCCAGGCGACGATCAGCGCCGAGCCTATACACATGAGCGACGGAGCCCTAGCGCTCGCTGCCGTGTTGTAGTTGACGCCAAACGCTGTATTGCCATCTACAAAGACCCACTTTGGCGCCGTGTCTGTGCCCGTGAATGCTGCGACGCGGATCTGTTGGGCACCTGAGGTCGCCTCCGTCTCCTCCCAGGCCGCGTAGAGCACCATCCCCGCGCCGTTCATCTGTGAGACGCAGGATCCGAGCTTCACGTCCTGCGCCGCATTCAATGGAGCGTAGTTGATACCCTTAGCGACTACATTGCCATCGACAAAGCTCCAGAGCGGAGTGAGGTCCTGGCCGTTGTACACCGCGACACGGATCTGCGAGACTGAGCTCGTAGCTGAGACCTCGTGCCATGCGGCATACAGTTTGCCAGAGTGCGAGATGAGATTCGGCGCTGCGGCACTCTGAGCCGGATCGCGGTTGATGCCCAAGGTCGTCGTGGGCTTCCTGTCGACGAGACTCCACTGTTGCACGCCGGCACCACTTGGCACTAAGCCCAAGTACACTGCGACTCGGATCTGCCATGGATTGTTGGTCGAGGAGCTCGCTTCTTGCCACATGAGGTACAATTTCGACGCAAAGATGACCAACATCGGTGCGGTCGCAGCCTGCGTCGCGTCAAACTGGACGCTTGACGCTGTGCTACTCCCGCCATCTTCCGAGACCCAGAGTGGAGGGAACATTTGCGCGTCGAACGATTTCACGCGAACCTGAGACTTCGCTGTCGCGGTGGAGACCTCGCTCCACGCGATGAACACTCGGACTCCCAGCGCTGTCGAGGTCGCCAAAGACGCATCCTGGGTAGGGTCCTGATTCATCCCGGCGTTGTCGACACACTTGAGCGCCACGCGCGAGAAGTACGATTGGGTGGCGATCGACTGACCCGAGGCCACCGTGTACGCAAAGTAGATTTTGTCGTCTTCGCTCGCGACAAACTGGGTCTGGACTCCTTTGTCTACACCTGCGCTCAGCAACAGTATCGGGGTACCAGTTCCCGATGAACTCGACGCCACGTCGATGGGGAAATTGAATTTTGCATAGACAACCAGCCGGTCACCGACCGTGTAGACTCCGTCGAGGGCTTTCGTCGCGACAAACTGCACTCTTGGGGGCGACGTATCGATGGAAAGTACGCTTTGGAGCGCTAGACCACTGGTCTCTGGTGGTGGGAGTACAATTGAGGCCAGCTGCTGGTTGGAAGATGCACGGATACCGCCGCCGCCGTTGAGTCTGAGCGCGTAGATGCCGTTATAGTTGAGGCGTGAAAGGATGTCATTGATTGCCACAATGTACCGGAACGTCAGCACGCTTGTCCCAGTCCCTGAAACGTACGTCGCCGCATTCAAGGTTGTGAGCACCAGTGTGGGCACGCCGGCGGTCACGTCCACATCGACATTCGCAGAGAATTGCACCAGCAGATTCACAACCTCGCCTGCACCGATAGTGGCGTCTTCGTGGGTGCTGGTGACTCCATTCACATACACACAGTTCTGGTTGATGGAAATACCCTTTGAAGATAATCCACCGACTGGCAGGTCTAAGATCGCAGAGAGCATTGGCGTCATGGCTTTGCGCCGGATGTCGCCAAAGATCGAGCCCACCGACGCCTTCAGTGATTTTGTATCGGCAAAGTCAAACACTGAAGCTTGGTCGCTTGCGTCGACGATAAACTCAAACTCGAGCGTGGTTGTGCCGCTGCCTCGGCCATTGTAGACCGCATACCGCTCGGGTTGCGTCACGCTCACGAGCAGCGACGCGGTGCCCAGCACCACTACAGGCAGATCAAACACCAGCGCGAGCTTGATCGAGTCGCCGACTCTGTAGACACCGTCATGGGTGATCGAGTTTGCCTGGAGGATGCGCGGAGCGTTCGTGTCGATCACGATCACGGAGCTGAACCCCAGGCTGTTCGCAGCTCCTGGAGTCGGGAGCGTCAGGTCAGCGTCGGTCACGGGATTGGTCGAGAGTCTCTTGATCGAGCCGCCGATACTGACCTGCAGTGCCGAGGTTGATAAATAATCGAGGTTCAGAGACACGTCACCACGCTGCGCTTTGTATCGAAACACGAGCGTTGCCGTACCACTGCCGCTCACGTACACCGCCTGACGGTACCCTGGGGTCTTGATGGCGATCGCAGAGCCTACACCTCCACCGCCATTCACTGCGATGAGAGTTGCATTGACGATCGTGCCAGTGTAGTCTTCGACGAAGGTGACCTCGTCGCCGTTGACACTATCGAGCGTGAGCACCTGGCCGTCGATCTCAAACTGGGTACCTCTGCTCTCGAGCGTTGAGAGTCCGTGGTTCACTGGTGGGAACAGGATCTTCTTCTTGGACGACGTGGCTCCAAGCGTACTCGGCGCTGCCTGGACAAAGAAACCCGGGTACAAGTCCACCTTGCCTGTGTTGAGCAGCAAGGACGGATTGCCCGTGACCACAACGGGGGCTTCAAACGCCACGATCATCTCAATTGTGTCCCCAGCAGTGTAGACCCCATTGGGCGCCGTCGGCGTGACGCTCAGGACCTCCGGATTGGTTGTGTCGATCACGATGTTTTTGTTCACGGATAGACTGCCTTTCTCGCCGTTCACGGGCAACGTGAGGATCGCGTCGGTCGTCGGCGTTGACGACTTGCGCTTGATCGAGCCGCCGTTGAGCTCCAGGACGCTTGTCCCAGCGTACGCGAGGTCCGGCGACGTGTCTTTGGACTGTACGATGTACGAGAACTGCGCAATGGTGTCGTTACCGAGAACCTGGACGAACGGGATGATGCGGTCGACGAGTCCGGTCTCCAGCATGAGCGTCGGGCTCCCCTTCACTACAATCGGCTGCGAGAACGCCACATGGATCAGGATCGCCTCGCCGATGCCGAAAGTGCCGTCTACATGCGGAGAGGTGACGCCCGTGATTACTGGCCGCGAGGCGTCGATCTTGAGGTTGTTGGTCGCCGAGAGACTGCTGCCAATGCCCTTCTCCCAGTCACCAGCAAAGCCCGGTGGCGGGAGCTTGGCGTTCACGAGCACCGTGCGCTGGGAGTTTGCGTTGTAGATCTTGGGGGCACTGGGACCCTGGAGCGAGAGCGCGAGTGAGTCGCTGTTCACGTACTCGAGGCGGGTCGCGTTGTCTCCAGGTCGTACGGTGTAGAGGAACCGTAGGGTTTTTGGATTCGGTTGGTCGACAAACTTCGCCACTCTGTGCGGTACCTTGTTCCCCTTCTGGATCTCCCACGCCTGCGTGGTCATCATGGGAGCAAAGCGAATGTGGAACAAGTTAGTGCCGACAATCCCGCCGACGTTGTCCTTGTCCGCCGTGAGCTCCGGGAGGTCGCCGTCCGTGCCGTCGATGTTGACAGACTCGAAGGTGATCGTGATGTTGTTGCCGAAGAACGTGCACGCCGCGTCGCTGATGCTGTACTGGACCTTGACCTTGTCGAGCTGCGTCATGCGCGTGAGGAATTCCGCAAGCATGCGCTGGTTGGCGTCATAGGGGATATTGAACACCTTCTCGCCGGCAAAGCCCACGGAGAATTTGCCCGCGGTCGCTTGACACCTCAGGCGTTGAACCTCGCGCTTGTAGCAGGGTGATGACGCGGGGCACCCCGTGCGGAGTACGAGACTCGGGGTACCCCCTACGACCTCCACGGCGCTCGTGAACTCGACAAACAGAAAGATCTCCTCGCCGACGCCCCACTGGCCGTCGGCATGGTCCGAGTACACGCGCGTGACCTTCGCGGGCCCATTCGCATCCACGAGCACCTGTTCGCGCGGCACCTGGATGCTGAGAAGCAGCTCGCCGCCGTCGGGGATGTACAGGTTCGCGTCCAACCGGATGTCCTGAGTGAGGAGGTAGTTCATTGTGCATAGTGAGCAACATGAGGCAGACAGGTAGGTAGGTAAGTAGACTGCATGGTGGTGTTGGTGGTGCTGGTAGTGCTCGTTCATACCTTTTGCGAGTTGACGTTGACGGTCGTGAGGATGTCTGCAGCTTGCGGGATTGGCTCGATCGCGAGAGCGAGTGGTAGGCACGATAGCAGCAAGAACAGTATCAGTATCAGTAGCAGGCGTCCTGGGACTGGGCTATACCGTGGACTGGAGGCCCTGCACGCGCCGCATATACGTGCTGCAGAAGGTCTCGAGGCGCGCTGCAAACGACCACCGTCGTGTGCGTCTTTGAGTCGTGAGCACATCGTTGGCTCACACGCTGCCCCTTTCTGCATATCTGTTGCGGTTGACAAGGAGGAGGACTTGACCATCAAGCAATCAAGTAAGCGTCTTTTCAAAGATCGTTGGATGTGATTTATTTTTCCAGATTTCATTTCACGCTCTCTATCTGATTCGCATCAAGAATAGCTCAGTGGGTTAGTTAGTCGCAACATGATCCTTATGCGCACTTTCGATAATAGCAATGTGTTGATGACCGGCCTTTGTCAGGATAGCCATTAGACAGCTTGGGTAATAGCATATGGACTCGCTCGCTCCCGTGCGTCCCAAAGTGCGTGGCACGCTCGGGTGTCCGCTCTTCAGGCACCTCGAGTCTGTGGATCCGCGCGTGGCCGAAGGTCTCAAGCGAGACCCGTTGTCCCAATCATCCCCAGCCAACAACAGCAATAACAACCAGACTAATGGCAGCAAAGGCATGACCTCCCAACCCTCAAAAGAAGAACTCGAGAGACTCGTCGAAGAAGAGAAGCGGCGCGCGATCACCGATCCGTTCCAGATCTTCCTCTACGATACCAAGGTCCGGCACCGCAAGGGCAACTTCAAGGGCATGCAGGGCGACGTGATCCTCAGCCGCATCCGCGACATCCTCGACAAAGGTGCCAAGGAGCTCAATTTCGCGGGCTTCATACTCTTTGACGATTTCTGTATGGAGCTGCTGGCGCCGTACCTACGTGCCAAGAGCTGCAAGCTCACGAGCGTGAACCTGAGCGGCACTCAGATCGGTGTGCAGGGTGCGATCGCGGTCGCCAAGGCCGTAGCAATGAACCCCCTGCTGCAGATGCTGCAGCTCTCGTCAGAGCACCCGATTCCAGCGCTCACATTGAGACGAGATGCGCAGAGTAGTCCCAGCCACAGAGTTACTTTACAAGCCAAGAAATACTCACACCTGGACGCTGCAGCACTGGGCATCCTGATCGAGAAGGAGCGCAAGACCATCGAGAGACTTGACATCTCGGAGAACGAGCTCACAGGTCCGCGTACGAACATCTTCCACGGCATTTCGACGCTGTTCCTGGGACTCAAGCGCTGTTTGCACCTCAAGGAGCTCAAGTAAGTAGCTGGCTATACTGTGAGTGCCCTGAACACCCTGGGTGATGCTAATGAGCCCTGGCTGGGTTTGGGTATCGAACCACTTTCTGTGCAGCCTCCATTGCGTTGGGCTGCGCTCCGAGGGCCTCGTGGACCTCGCGAACGCGATTCAGGACTACCAGGCGCTCGAGACGCTCGTTCTGAGCAGTAACCAACTCGCGTGCAACGGGTTTGGTGAGAAATCTATCGCGGGCGTCGAGGCTTTTTGCGGCGCGCTCTGGCAGAGCAAGAAGCTCACGAGTCTCACTGTGAAAAACAACGAACTGGACTACCTGAGCGTCATCCCGATCGCAAAGATGCTCTGCGAGAACCAGGTGCTCACGGCTTTTGATCTGTCGAGCAATCCTGTGGGCGACGCCGGGGTTGTGTACTTGGCCGCGGCGATCAAGAAGAACGCGTCGCTCCTCTCACTCAAGTACGTACGCTCTCTACTCACTAGGTACTTTCAGTTGGTGATACCTAAAACTCTCATACTCATTGCCGGATACCTCCTATTAGCCTTTCAGGATGTCAGCTGCGCTCGGAGGCGATCGTGGAGCTCGCAACGGCGCTGCGCAATTTCAACCGCAAGCTCCAGTCAATCGAGTGAGTGGCCAGTTGCCTGCTGTACACTATTAGACCCCTCAAACGAGCTTGCCTAACGTTTAATGTTTGGTGACGATAATGATGATGAACTCCTAATCAGCCTCCGAGACAACCCGGGCGCCAGGTCTTCCGCATATCGAGACCTCTCCAAGTGCCTGGCGATCAACCCGACGATATCGCACATTGAGCTGAACCCCGCTCCTTTGAAGAAGAAGAAGAGCAACAACTACGACAAGCACCTGGAAAAGATCCGCGCGTACATCCAGGTGAACGCGTTTCTGCGAGATCTACGCTCGGGCTTTCACACGCAGAGCCAAAGCCAAAGCCAGAAGCAACAGCATCAGAAGTTTGATCTACAGCTCTTCAGCGAGTTTCAACGCGCAAACTTTGTCGAGAAGCTCCAGGATCTAAGCGAGAGCGAGCTCCAGAAGTTCCACGACTCGCACGTGGTGGAGAACCTGCGGATCCCTGACGATCACGAAGATAAAGAGATCGCGCAAAATGGGGCTTCGAACTTGCGGTTCTACGCTTCGCAGGCGCAAACCGAGCAGCTGAAGCACTTGCTGTGGGTCCTGGAGACGGACGAGCGCCAGGTTTACCGAGAAGAGCGCGCGGAGCGGCTAAAAACCCCAAAGCGAAGGCAACAGCCGAGTTGCGAAGGTCGTGGCAGTAGTCGAAACGGCACTGAGGATGGTGGTGAAGACGACGGCGACGACGGCGACGATGTCTGGGATTATCCTCTCTGCTGACTGCGAGAGAACTACCGGAACTCACTTGCAGTCTAATTTGGAGTACACATTGGTTTTGGATCCAGTTACAAAAGATCACAGACTAAAGTTAAACGTCGACTTTCAGGCCACACTTCCGATCCTCATCTCACAGAGACAAGAGAGGGATTAGTAAGTTGCGTAGCAATAGCTATGGCGCCACCAGGTAGTGAATGAACGATGAACACACTGTGTGTCATCTATGTGATCATGCGCTTGGTCCCCATAGTGATAGGCTCATAACCCACTACACAATGCTACTTTCTCCTTGCTTGCAGTGATCAAAGCGGGGCCGATTACGCGGCTGTGCCATGTCTGCGGTCGCCAGTACGGGCTTTCGTCCTTCGACATCCACCTCAAGCAGTGCAAGAAGCTCTGGGTTGCACAGGTGCAATTAACAAAGGCTCCTAGTCTACAGAGTTACGATAGACATACTCAGCTGATCGCTCGTTACTCCTACATGAAACAGGAGGAGCTCAAGCCCAAGGGCGAACGACGGCCAATCCCTAAGACCCCGCCAGGTCTCGGTCGGATGTCCGAGTCCGAGATCGCGCTCAGTGGCTCTGGAGGTACTGGGACTGGAAATGGAGGAGGCAAAGTGGACCGCGAGGCAATCGAAGCGATGAACCGCGCGGCACAGGAGTCGTTCAACGTCCACGGTATGGAGAAGTGCGACAACTGCGGCCGCACGTTCGCCGAAGGGCGGCTTGCGATCCACGCTAAGAGCTGCCGGCCCGACCAGGCGGCCAAGAAAGTGGGTGACGGCGCTGCACCTCGGAATAAGAAAGGTCTGAATGCATCAATCGCCACTTTCAGCCAGAAATCGCCAATGTGAGCCCCTTCACCCACTCATGTCAACAATGTTGTGGTTGTTTCAGAGGAAGTGGACTATGGCCGCCACAAAACCAACATGAGCGGCAGCACTGGCATGAATAGCAGTAGCTCTAATGCCGCGCCATCTCCAGCGAAGAAGGCCCAGCAATGTCCCGCGACTCCCTCTTTTCAGGATGCAGAGCCATCGCCGCCATCAGGCTCACGAGCGCTCTCTGGAAGCATCGCGAGCAACCGGAAGCGTGTTCCCGCCCAGGAATCATCATCTTTGTCATCTACGGTTGACGGCAGTCAGCAGCACCGCCAACTTCAGACACCGCTCGCGTCGTCGAGTGTGCTGGAACTCGTCAGTCCCGAGGTGCTTCGCCAGGACCTCCAGGGCAAAGAAGGCATGATCCCTGTGATCCAAGGGAAACTGAACCAGTGGGAGGCCACGACGCTCGCCACGCTCCAGGAGATTCGCGACCTCAAGCAGATCTTCCTCGAGCTCAAGCAGTAGAAACGTCAGCTCATCATCCAGTAAGGAGTTCTTTAATATAAACATCCACATCCATACAGATACACACGATCTAAGCAACTCGCTCGGATGCTGCTTGGTCTACTGCACTCTCAGTTGAGAGCCGAGGACCACACCTTGAGCAGCTTGTCATAGGAAACCGTGAAGAGTGTCGTTGGGATAGTTGATGAGAGCGCAAAGTCCCTCACGAGCGCGTCGTGAGCAGAAATCGTGTCCACCACGCGCTCCGAGGCGATGCACCAGACGAGCACCGCGCCGCTCTCTTCCGTGTTGGAGAGCACGTACTTCTCCGACGAATGCCACATCGCGCGTGGCTGGCTGTACGGACCCGCCTTGTGGCCGTAAAAGTTGCGCAGCACGACGTTCGACTTGATCTATTGATTGAGGACACACATCGCAACAGGCGCATTGGTGAGCGATCTGGTTCATCCCAGGCTGTAGGCATTGAAACTGACATACCGCAAAGATGAAATGGCGGCTCGAGTCGGTCGCCGCGAGCAGGTACTTGCCGCTGGGCGACACGCGCAGGTCCATGATCGTGTACGACACGTGCTCAATGCCGTCTTGGTTCATGTTCACTCTACAGCCAGTCACACAGCCACAGCAACACATGTATGAGTGTAATAAACCATAGGGTACCATACACATACAACTTCATACCGCTCTTTCTCAAACGTTGTGCAGTCCACGTAGTGCACGTAGCAGTCGTCCCGCACGGCGATCACCAGCAGCTCATTACGCTCTTGGGTTGGCTTCAGCTCTTCTTTTTCTTCTTCTTCTTCTTGTTTTCTCTTCGGTCTATTGCTCAGCGTCGACGGGACAAATGTGATAGCTTCGACTGTCCCGTTGAAATAGAACGACTTGAGCTTCTCGCACGTCGTCGTCGTAGTTGTCGTGATGCTGGTGCCAGCAGCGTACGCACACTGGAAGACGTGGAGCGCCTTGTCGCTCGCGCCAGTCGCAAACAGATCGCCTTCACTGTTCCACGCAGCTTTCATCGCCCCCGGTCGCGTGTGCTCGTGGAAAAGGTAAATCTCCTCGATCTGCCAGCCGATCTCCGGGTTCTCTGCGCCGTTCACCAGGCGGTACAGTCCGTGCTTGCCGTCCATGAACGTCGCGACAAAGAAATCCGCGTGCGCTGGGTTCGGATTGAACACGAGGTCCAGCACAGGCGCGCTCGCCGCGAATTCGCAGAGCTTGAGCTTCTGCTGCCAGTCGTGCGCACAGATGAGCTTGTCCGCACCGCCAGTTAGCACGAGCTCGGGGTGCGCTGCGTGCGCCGCGACGCTCAGCAAATTGCCGAACGCGTGGGTCTCCGCGACGGCCTGGACCTCCTGCGTCGTGAGCTCGGGACCGGACACCAGTAGCTCATCGGGTACCAGCAGCAGACTCGCGATTCCGTTGGACGACGCGTTGTGAGAGCCGACGCCAAGACCCTTGGGCTTCTGCTGGAAAGCGGCCTCGTTTTCCAGTAGCAGGCGGTTCGCCTCGGCCAAGATCTCGTTCTCGTCCTCCAGCTTCTCGAGGCGCTCGCTCGTGCTTTCGCGCAGCGCGTCGAAGCGCTCCTGCAGTGCCTGCAGCTCGCCGCGCAAGCGCGCGTTCTCTGCTTCGAGTGACTCCGCCATGATGGTTCAATTGTTGCAACAATTGCCCATCAGAAAGATCGGATGAGCATTTGGAATTGACGGTACCGTTCGACATTTATGAAGTACGAAATTGATTGTATCACCAGTAAGTACGAAGTCGCTGAAATACGAAATTCGTTATCCAAAACATCTGAGCGGATAAACATAGAAGTAGGATAAGTACGAAAATCCAGAAAAGATCCGATATAAAAATGGAGTCCTTTAAAGTCCGAATATCAATAGAACCGGTATTCGATATCGGTCTGACTACTGGTTTTATGGGTACTGGAGGTACAGGTTTGAAGAAAATCGACATCCAAATGCACCCATTAGTATTGTTTGGGCAGTATGTGATAGTCTGTACCCATTCGTGTGGGCACTCTGAAACGACACCACACCCAGGACTGACTGACTGACTCCGTTTGTTTTGATGCAGCAATGGACACTGTGATTATGGCCACGCGAGCGCCAGAGGCGGAGAAAGAGCGCGATGCCGCGATCGAAGAGGCTGCGCTGGCGATCTTCGCGCTACAGCGCGTGCAGAAAGAGCTAGAAGAGCTCAAGCACCGCGTCGCAACCACTAAGCAGCACAACTACAGCTGCTGCTGCGCTGAGGAGAACCAAAACGATCAGCTAAACGAGAGCTATGCAGAGAAGTTTGCAGAGCTCGAGGTTATCCAGAAGCGCAATGGTGCGTATGTACTGTAATTGTGCATTACATATTGTTTTGTGGTGGTAGATGGTGATGAGGTGGGGTAACCATTTACTTGCTACCATTTCCAAAGACCAGATCCTGTGGCATGTGGGGCATGTAGCAGAAACGATCTGGGAAGCAGTACACATACTGGACACAGAAGAAGAAGAGCACGTGCGCTCCACTACTGGCACAGCAGGAATCCAGACGCTCAACGACGTGAAGGTCGCAGTGCTTGAGCAATTCCAGACGCTGCTGCCAAAGAACGAGACGTATCTGTACAAAGAAATGCACGCGTTGTACACCGAAGTCGCGCATCACGAGAAACTTCAGGAGCGCATGGCAGATCAGATTCAGACGCTCTTGCATGAGAACCAAGACCTAGAGATGCGAGTGCAGACTCTTAAGGATCAGGTGAAGATCGCAGAGCGGCAGCGTCAAACAGACTCAACTCTCAGGAGTGATCCAGCGAACCAGAGAGCCCGAGAAGACGCAAAGAAAGACGCCATTCTTGAGCATCAACTCGACGAAATTCGCGATCTTCAGCATCAACTCGACGAGAAAGACTGCCAGGTCAAGAAGTTGCTGAAAATGGTCGAGATCCAAGCAGCAGTGGTCTCTTCAGAGCCAGGTGTCTCGCATGAGAATCAAGCCTGCAACTTTCAAGATGAACAGCTTCGCACGGCTGGACTCGGTTCAGAGAACCATTGCTATGACGGATACGATGAGTTTGAGGCATCGATGGATGGCTTTCAGCACCAAAGCCTCAGTTTGGTCAAGCTGGGCCACATCGTGGTCCAATACGACGTGTCAGGCGGTAATGACAGTCAGCGAACGGCCACGCCGGACAAAGAAGAGAAGACAAATCTACAGAACACATGTGCGAAAGAATCTGCCGAGACCGTCCGTATCTTGCAAGCGCAGCTGGAGATGTACGTTCGGCATTTTCAAAGGAAAAATATGTCGAAGCGATAGGGAGGAATAACAAGTTCAATACCTTTGGTGCGGTGAGAAATCTTCAGATTGGGAACTTTCGACGTGTGCCACAATTGTGTCTGGATTTTGCTTTCTCTCTCTACGTTTTCAGCTTGACCCTGCTGCTTTTCAGAGTTTTGTTGCCTTTAGACCCATTCTTCTTCTTTTTCTTCTTCAGCCCACTCTTCTTCTTCTTCTTTGTAAGACCTTTTCTCAATCTCAGGTCGACGAGCGGATTCGAGATCAATCTCGATCCCGGGAGAGGGAGATTCTGGACGCAGTCGAGGACCGGCCTATCCTCTGGCACTAGAAGACCACGCTGGAATGCTTCGTCGGAGAAAGAGAGGTTGTTTTGCTGGAAGAGCAAGCGAATCTTCTCGAGTTCTTGGAGTTGTTCTTGACGCAAATCGCTCATACTCACGCTTCCAGTCGAGAGAGGGAGCGATATTTGAGGACGAGGAAGTGCGGAAGTCGACCTGGCAGCGGTTTTCACCTTCACTGCTGTCGCTATGGATCGGGCCGCTCGGTTGGCAGGCGCTGTTGAAGACACTCGACCAATTGCCTTGCTTTGCCCAGAAGTTGGGTCGCCGAGTTGATTCGGTAGCTTTGTTAGCGATACCTTCAAACAAAACGCACACGGTGAGAAGGGATTCCAATATTGGTAGAATGAGACCACAGTCGTGAACCAGCAAGTAAATACCTTTTTCGGCATTGTCTCTGCTTTTTCTGGGGCTGTGCTAAACACACGCCGAGTTTCCGAAGCTTCGTAAAGACGGCGAAACTCAGGATCCGCTGGTTTGTCTTGTGGTGGAATCGTTCCTCGAGGATACATCTGCATATATCACAGATGATTGATTAATCCTAGTCTCTCTCACGAATGCACACACACACTTACGTTCAGTTTACTGGGTGCATTGGCTCCAGGTCGGTCTGTGACTGCGTGGGCTTCGGAGCGAGCTGCGTTCGCGAAGTAAGGAATGTGATACGGCTGGAGCTTCGTTCGCTGAAGAATTCTTGACGACAGTTTTACTCCGTTCTCTGTGGCAGGTTCTCCATCTTTTTCATCTGCATTTCCGTCAGTTGAAGAATCGTCTTCATCGTCGCTGAAACCAGAGCTCTCGGAAGAAGAAGAGTGTGAATTCAGTCGCGCCCGCTGATAGTCCGTCTCTAGAGTTTGTTTTCCTGAGCTGAAGGATGAAGGCGTTGACACTGATGATGGGGTAGCAAATCCTCGCTCTTTCCAGCTTGCAGTGGACGATGAAGACTGGTTGCTGTGCCGACTAGGCGGCGTGTAGTTGGACGGCAGCTGGTTGCGAAAGTGCATCCCTCCGCCTTTCTTCACGTCGTGCTTCTTTGTGCTCTTCAGCACCACGATCTGGGTATTCGAGTTGTTTCTGGGCTTTTCTTCAGTCGAGTCCGTTTTCTCCGCTTTCACAATGGTTGTTGCTGCAGTTTTTGTGGCATCTGGTGGGTCGCTCTTCGCCCTTGTCTCACTAACAGCGAGAGGGCGAATGCCATGGCTTTGAGGTCTTCTCGCAGAAGAATGGATATGATCGTCGAACTCTTGTCGATGGGTTCGCTCCAAGCCTGCCACTAACTTCATCGACTCTCGCTTTCGCAAATGCTCGGACTCTTCTCGACTCCGCTCCATGGACCACCTGTTCACGCGCTGCTGGATTTCGTTCTGTTTCCGACGAGAGATTTCCTCTTCATTGCGTCGCTGGATCCATAAAAGATTCATCTCACGCTAAAGCATGGTGTACACGTTGATTCCGTTAGAGACCTCACAAGCTACCATAAGGTGAAGAAGCACTCAGCAAAACCAACCTCTGCTTCGGTCTCGGGATGGTAGAGGTGAAACGTTGCATCCACTTGCCGCTGCTGATCGATTGTGTCGTAATCCTCTGGCTTTAGCATCCCGTGACCTTTTGCTTCCTCTTCAATAGTTTGTGGAACCTTTTTCAGAAAACCAAATTGCCTTACGTGAGCTAAAACACAACGCCAGCCACACTCAACATCATGAAATTTACAAGACAAACCTCTTCGAGAAACTCAGCGCCACGGGATCGAAGCTCCGCTATCCGGCGGATATGAGAGGCTCGGAGATCTGGCATCTTGTATTTCTACAACGTTGAAAGTAAATGGAGGGATTAATTCAATGAATGTACATGGTGCAACAGTAGCCCTACATAGTGCATGCTATGTGCGAACAAACCTCTAGTGTGGCTGCAGCGACGGCATTGGATGCGGAAAGTACCGGATCGTCTTCGACTGGTAAGGACGTGGTCCTTGCGCTTCTTGCGAGTAGTGGTTTGGAGCACATCTGCTTCTTCGGAGACTGTTGATGTTCAAGTTTTGGACAAAAGACGGTTCAGATCATAGGAGGTAACGCCACGCATAGGTAGCAAGAAACAAATGGGAAGTTCAATACCATCTTTGGAGGGAGAATCGGCGTCGATGTCGATGACGCAGCCTAAATACCCGCGAACAAGTTAGACCAGCTCGCTTGAGGTAATTGAAATGACTCAGCCGCACAACAACTCACCCAAGAATGAGCCGAGGTTTCTTCAAACCAGTGAAGCATTTTTGTGACGCACGTCTCTTGGACACTGTGAAGCTGCACGCAGATGAAGGTTAACCAACTGGATAATATAAAAGGTGGCAGGAGTGTTCCGCGTCCAAAACGTTGGCGAAAGTACCTTGGCCGCTTTGCATTCGGTGAGCATACTTCGAAGCGCGAGGTACTGGACCACCGTGCGCTTGTGGGGCTCATCTTTTTCGTATCCTGTTGGCTCGTGCATACTCAGGAACTTGACCAGGCGATTGAACGAGAGCTCCTGCTCTCTGGTGATTTGCAACTCTTCTCGTGTTGGAACACTTTCCTGAAAATATGTGAGCCCCGCTCCGTTGCTTAGGATCTCTACATACCACAGTGGAGACAAGAGGATCATTATGTCAGAGAAAGACAGAGAGAGATGTCAGATAGATTATGCAAATCCGCTATGCCAGTCAGATCTTACCAGATACACTCAGACGCTGAAGAGCTGGTGGCATGAGTCGCTGAGAGTAAATCGTCCTGATATTGAGCACGTTATAACGTGCATGTCCAGATTAGCGCTTGTGCACACCAACGCAAAGCAGTTGAGGGTACTCACATGAGCTGATCCATCTTCTCACTAGCAGCTGTCGCCGCCATGATGTCTCAGTCGATCGATCACTCTGCCGCTCTCTTTCAGTTGTACACATTCACGCGCGCCTTGATCCTTCGTCTATCTTAATGCAGCTGCCAAAGCTTGAACCTCTCTCCCTGAGTCACGAGGCTATCGCAAATGTTGAGACTAGATGGGAATGACCGAAATAGCCCCCCCTTTGAGCTGATTTACGAAGTGGAAACGCACTGCGGACGTGGCCACACTTCTTCATGTTGTCTATTTATTTACAGATTTACTGGAACTCGCTCGGCACACAGGTTGCTGCTGCTGCTCAGAGGTTCTCGGAGTGAATACATCGATGATACCAAATTCATCTTCAGGCATGTGCCCCTCAGCTCCACGACCTTCGTGTGTAGCTGGAAAATTCTTGGAGCTGTGGGTTCTCATCAGACCCTTTAGGTCACTGATCAGTCGACTGCTTGAGCTTCGATGCTGAGTAAAGTCAGTCATACGCCGGTGACTACCTGCAGCAGCGACAGTTCTTGGATGGTGAAAGAGTGGCAGGCGGCCGTCGTCGAATGCTTGAATCAGTCGGCGAACACACTCGCTTTTCGCAACCTGGTATGGTGTTTTGCCGCGATGGTTTTTCGTGCGCACTGTCTTCAGAATTACGTCCAGTGTGCTTTGCTCTGCGCACGGCACATGGGCTTCGAGCAACGTGTGGACCGCTTCATAGTGATTCTTCCTGGCAGCCCTAAGAAGTTGCAAATTCGGTTCATGTTGTGAGCTCAGGCTACCACCAGACTCTTGTCGATGGTAGTGTTCTGCGTACCAGTGGAGAGGCGTGTCCCCTGAGCTGTCAATAACGCCGTGGCTGAGACCATTTTGAAGCAGGATTCGGATCTACGAAAGGTACCAGAGCTGGTTAAGACATAACTATTATCAACTAAAGAGCACCAACTTCAAGAATTACCACTTCTGCATGCCCACGTCTAGCTGCATCATGCAACAGCGAGAATTTGTTGCAGTAGTCGTCGACATCGTGCACATTTGCTCCTTCTTCAATCAAGAACATCACCAACTCCTGCAACCCAGCAAAATCGTCATGTACATGATTTATACCGTAAGAAACAGCAAACAAACGTACCAGATGTCCCCACCAACACGCGATCTGGATCAGCGTCTCCCCGTGATCAGAACGCGCCGTCCTCAGCACGAAGTCGTAGCCTAGTCGGCGCGCCTTCTGCATTTCAGCGAATACCATCGTACGGACGATTTCCACCGGCAAGCCCTCCTTCACAGCTTCCCAGGTAGACAACTTTGTTGTCGTGCGATGGTGGTGGTCGCGTTTGTGCATCTTCTCGACGATCTCCATCTTTCGGGCAGTTACTTCATGTTGCGCACTTTCGATTGCGAGGGTCTTAAGAGTGTCATCGTGTCTTTTCTCAAGTCCTCTCTGCCAGCTTTCTCGACATTTCACCAGAAATTTCTCATACGCTTCAGCTTGATCCACTCGCTTTTGCTGTTGCATTTCGATCTGAGAGCTATTGAAGTCTTCGAATTCCATCAGCGCGAGCTCTCGTTTCTCTCCTTGTGCCGCTCGAACCATTTGAAGGAGAATGATTTTGTGAAGCAAACGTTGCTCCATTTGATGCACGCTATCCAAAGCTGCGGCAACCTCAGCATGCCACTCTTCGTAACACTTTCCAGCAGCAGTTGTTGCACCCGAGTTGAAATCAGTCAAGCCCATCGCGCGACGCAGCGTGGTTTCCACCTGCGAGAAAATCTCCTGCAGATCGTCGAGCTGGACAACCTTCATGATGCGAGGGTCAGCGAGCGCGCATAGCTCGTGCGCTTTCCATTTCCGGAGCGCAGCGCTCGCTTCATTGACGCGCTTGACGTCAAGCTCGACAAAATAGCTGTTCATGAGAAAGATGCTGCGCAGTAATGCCAAACACTCGCTCCGAGTCTCTGCCATGGTTTCGTGGAGGAACTTCGCGTGGACGATCTTCTCGGCAGTGAGATCCACTTCTTGAATTTTCTCAGCTCGGCGCGGAAGTCCAAGAATAGTGTCTCTGATGGCGTCGAAAGAGCTTGTCCATGAAACCAGGAGCTCTTGGAGGTGTGGGAATTCTTCGTTTTCGGCTGCAGAGGCGAGCTGCCTTGAAGTCAGCTCTACTTGGATTTCGTCCATGGCGTGCATCAAGTCGTTGATTTTTTGGCTGATCACTCTGGAATCCGTGAGATCGCGAAGGTCATTCCGTCTGCTCTCAACAATTTTGCCGGCAGCGTGCTGTCGGAACGCACACTGAATCGAAAGCGCAGCGCTGACCTCGACTTGCTGACAGTCACCTCTTTCAGACTGGACAGTGGCTGGGTCCTCCGTCACTGGCAGCAGATCTACACTAGGCATTGCATCGACATTGCTGCCCTCATCAGTTGCATCCGTCACGCCTTCGTCGTCATCGCGATCTTCATCATTAACGCCTTGAAAGTCTCCATGTCCAGCAGCAACGTCGCCGACGCCACGGAGCTTGCTTTTCACCTGGTTTCTCGTTTTCTTCGACCAATACGTACTTTGGATCTTCGCGACTCCACTTATTTTCGGGTCCTCAAAACCGTCGACAAAGCCGTGAGGCTGCTCCCATTGCGATTGCGCTGTCTCCACATTGTAAAAGTACACTTGCTGCGAGCTCGGATCGAACTGCTTGATCCACTGCTTGCGCTTCTCTTGTCCATGGAGCTTTTGGTGCGTCGAGCAGCCGCGATACACGCTCTGTATGCGCGTAGTCGCGGTGTCGCGACTCATCGCTTCGTCAGCGTTGCGCTGCGGTGTCTCCTCACTGTTCGTTGTGCGATCTTCGTCCACCACTTGGGCTTGCATTTCTACTCCTGCGCTCGCTTCTTCATCTCCTTCATGTCCTGGTCCCACAAATGCAGCCTCCGCCGTGGCCTGTACAGCGTATTCTTCGGACGATCTCTTCCATTCTGCTGTCGTCATAGTAGTAGCAACAGCATCTCCATAACTGCTGCCGTCTTCCTGCTCCATTGTCGTCTCCATGTCTGTGTCGTTTCCGCACTGCTTGTCGTTGCACTTCAACCAGCGCTGGAGCACGCGTCGTTCTCATTGGTTAAAACTCGATGGAATAATTTCTGCGAATCAAATACGCAATCACTATTTCGACACTATCAATAGCATGCTTCCAAGTACTGTCACAAATCGCTAAAGTGCGCGTTCGCTTTTCGACTGACCATCACTCCACCCAGTTTTTGAACCGGGCTTCTTGAACCGTCCATGTACTGAACCGCGCGGGTGGTCACGAAGCAAGCAAGCGGCCCTCTGTCCACTCGGAGCGGTTTAATGTTGGGGTTTGTATGGTGAAGTCCTCTAACTTGGAGTTTGTATGGTCGGGGTCTGAGAGCCAACGAGCCATTCATTTTGGCGCCTCTGGCTGGAAAACTCGGCATTTTCCTGGTTGGGTCATTCGCATTCGCCTATCACCAAGTCAATATGGTAAGGCAACCTGTTCATGTCGTCCTCTGTGCCTGCGCTACAGGGGAAATGGGAGAGAATGAGCGAAAGAGAGAGAGAGAGAGAGAGCGAATGAGTGTATGCGCGTGCGTGTGAGCGGGCGCATGAGCAGCGAATGGATGATGCAGCTGGTGATGACAAGTAAGCAGTGGAGAGCCCAAGAAAAGTGAACGAGCGAACATTCCATCGCGACAGCATGATTGAGCGTGTGTTGCGCTGGCACCGTAGCAAGCGTGGACAAGCAGCACTTACACCTACAGACCAGCAGCACATTTACTACCGAGATGGTGACTCGTGTCGACTGTTGTAAGCGGTATGCCTCTGAGGGGATTGACGCCAGCATCATCGTCGACACTACGAACAAGCAGACAGGCACCAACCAGCTACACAAGCAGCTCCAGCATAGCAAGGGCACACTCGGCACCGCAGCTCTCTTTCTGCTCATTCTCACCCCATGGAGACACCCCAGAAGGAGATCACACTGCATAACCTCCAGCACAGCTTTGAGCGCTCGATCGCTAACGTTTGTGATGTTTTGCTTGTTCTCCCTCTTTCCAGCCATCCCGTTTTTCCAAGAACCGTAAGAAACGTGGTCACGTCAGCGCCGGTCACGGTCGTATCGGAAAGCACCGCAAGCACCCAGGTGGTCGTGGTAACGCCGGTGGCCAGCACCACCACCGTATCCTCTTCGATAAGTTTCACCCGGGTTACTTCGGTAAGGTCGGTATGCGCCACTTCCACCTGTTGCGCAACCGCGACCACTGCCCGACCGTGAACGTCGAGCGCCTGTGGACGCTTGTGTCGGAGAAGACCAAGGAGCAAGCTCAGGCCAACAAGGACGGCAAGGCCCCAGTCATCGACGTGACCAAGGCCGGTTTCTTCAAGGTGCTCGGCAAGGGCCGTCTCCCAGAGATCCCGCTCATCGTGAAGGCCAAGTTCTTCTCGGAGGAAGCCGAAAAGAAGATCAAGGCCGCGGGCGGTGCCTGCCTCTTGACTGCTTAAGCGCTAGATAGCATTGAAGTATTGGGTGGTGCGAAATCATAATGGGAAATACACCTGGATTGATTCATTCTCTCGAACGACAGTCCACGAGGAAAAAGAACCATTTGAAAACCATGTCGCAGTTTGTTGTGTTCTCGTTTGCATTCCTTTATTATTGTTGATTTTGCTCATGGTCATGGTGGTGAAAGCTCACTCCATGCTAATTCTATCAGAGATTGAACATGACTTGTTGGCAACAGCAGGAGTTGTCTGGCTTGTGCCGCAAAGTCGCTGACGAAGAGGCTCGAGTGGAACGCGTACTGTTTGTCAGTAGAGCTTTTGGCGTGACGCACACACGCGACTCGGCACACGCGTCCGCTTCTCATCGTCGAGAAGCTCAGGATCTCTTCTAGGAGCAGTGACGACTGCAGAATGGAAGCTCCTTCGTTGTCGAGCAGGCTCTTTACCGTGTCCTGTACGCTCGCGCCAGTCGCGTATCGGAGATCCAAGCACGCGACGTCCTGGGCGAGCACATGCTCGAGCGCACTGAGCGCTGCGGCATGGTCATCGCCCTCCTCTTCCTCTTCGTCTATGATACTTGGGCCGTTATTGCTGAGGTCGACACGGCTGCGCTGCGCTTCATCCGCTATCAGCAGCTGCAGCTGGTAGTACCATCTCTCAAGAGGACGCAGCGTTGGCGCTGCCAGCTGCTGCGCAACAAATCCTAAACAACAGAACACACAAGCAGCCCCACAACAAAACGAGTAAGTCTCAGGGATCCTGCATTTACACAGCGTGGCAATCTCAATCTCACTCGCAATAGCTTGATCACTACCGTACACACATATGCAACTCGGCGTACCTCTTCTTGTTGCGGTCGCTTGGAGAAGCCCCAGCTCTCGCGCTTGATGGTCGACTTGGCGCTGTCCATGACGCCACCTTTCCATTCAATCGGACCACAATGTCAGCCCAAAGGAGACAAAGTGAAGATCAAACAAACATCGAGCGTACTTACCTCGTGGTGTCGTTATCATGCGCAGACGATATCAGCAGCAGCTGCGTTCGCTCGCTCTCGCGGCGCTTCCGTCTCTCGATCTGCTGCAGCTTCTTGTACATCAGTGCGATGCTCAGCGCACCACCAGCTCCATGCTGCGTCTTGGTATCACCGCTTGCCATCATTTCAAGTGGCTATCTATCTGTATTGAAAATTGAAACAGGCTGAAGCAGCCAGACAGCGCTTCAAGCGATCATGATACTGGCCAATCACAGGACACGAGAAACTTTTTCCAGCCAATCGAGAAACGGCAGGAAGATCACCCATCATCGCACAGCATCACCAACAACCAGAAGCCACAGTTGACAATAATTGACGCAGAGCGAAGATGATGATGCGGCAGCTTCGTGGTGGCCGCGTGTGCGCAGCTCTGCTCGCGGCATGCCGTCCGCCCGCTACGGGCGTCGCTCTTGGCTCTGGTGTTACCGCTACTGAGAGCAGCAGCGTCTTGCGACGTTGGCAGTCGTCGAGCGGCGTTAACGGTGACGCGCAAGTGAACGGTCTCAAATTCACCACAGCGCACTGTAGCAACACGCAAGAAGAGGTGACGCATGTGAGCGATCACAAAGAGCCGATGCGCAATGAATAATGGCCGCTTCATATAAAGTACTAACATACCATGTGCGTTCATTGTGTGGTATGCACCATTAGGAGCCGGAGGTGCCCCCAAACGCGCTACTGCAGTCGATCGCGCGGGACACTGCAGCCTTGCAGGTAGGGTGCGGTGTGTGCGCAAATGGTAGCATGGCAGATTGATCTAACGGCAGACACTGACTTCACCGTGCTCTACAGAACCTCCATGAGCTCCTGTCGGGCGATCCAGCGGCCCTGGCAGCGCTGGAGGCGTGCACGCAACACATCGCCGAGTGCCACGCGCGCGACAAGCTGGTGTACGTCACGGGCGTGGGCAAATCGGGTATCGTCGCGCAGCGGCTTGCCTCCACGCTCGCGTCCATCTCGATTCGCAGTCAGGTGAGCGTGCTTTTTTTTTTTTTTTACCAAAAGCAACAACAGCACTGTTGTGCCGTGCCTCTGTGAGCGAGCTTCATTACTATCATGAAGCTAATATTTTGTTGCATGTTGGCTATGATGTGTCTACAGTGGGTTCATGGGAGCGAGTGGGTGCATGGCGAACTGGGCAATCTGCGCAATGAAGACATGGTGAGTATCTCCGCATAAAGGCTTGCAGTTTTTGAGAGAGCGTCGTTACTAACAAAAGATGCAATCGCATGCATCCATATTCCTCAGGTGATCATCATATCGCACAGCGGGAAAACGGCGGAGCTCCTGCCGCTACCGCCGCTCTTCCAGGCGTCCGAGTGCGCCGTCGTTGCCATCACAAGCGCTGCGGACTCGCCGCTCGCGCTCAAGAGCGACGTGGTGCGTGTGAAATGAATGGCCCATGGCACCTGTCATGAGTTCCTTGAAAGGAGATACTTGATTTGATTGGTCGCTAACTGTTCTCTCCTATTATGAAAATGGTTGCCTATAGGCTATTGCAGCACCCGCGGAGGACCAAGAGCTATGTCCCGTGCCGTCGCGAAGCATCGTTGTGCAGGTAACTTTGGGCTATTATGGCTGTGCCTTGAATGCTCCTCCAATAACGGTACTTCGTTGCTTTATGTGTGAATTAGGAATCCATTTGCAATGCGATCGTCGAGCATTTGGTGTACCGCATGGGCGAGTGTGCCGCGTGCTTCAAGTGCAACCACCCGGGTGGCTCGATCGGCGAGCACTACTGTCATAACCACCTCGCCTCTCCATAGAGGAATAGCGGGAATGACTCGGAGATGCAATGCATGATTTTTTTTGCGCTCTTGTATTGGTGGTTTGTGTTTATTTGTGTCGAGCAAACTATTCTCAGTTTTCAACCCTGCTGCAGTGTTATTAGTAGTAAGGATGTGAAACGAAAACGCGAGCAATTCTACATACTGTGAGTTCCAACCCATCTAGGATTGCAGCGTATTACCTCAGCGAGAATGGCGGAGAGCGCAGCCACAAGCACCACCCAAAGCAGGCTGTCCCAGGACACCAAGTACGACCTCTTCCAGCTCTTACTGCCGAACGACCATGCCCACACCTCGAGAGGCAAGTCTGTCGTGTGGGAGAAGCACTTTCAGAGCCAGAATCACCATCAGCGGCAACAACCCACACGTCCTCAGACAGGAGGAAGAATTGGATCTGGTAGTAGTCCAGGGTACTCAGGTGCCAACAACCTGCTAGTCTCACCTCGTCAAATCGTATCTGCGTGCTCAATGTCACTGCAGTCCCAGCAGCACCAGGAACGAGCTGCTAGCGTCACACCTCGATGCAAAAGCGCCAGTGTTGTGAGAGCATGTACTGCTACTTCACCACGCACTCCCCAGTCGCCTTCTTTGCAGAATCCAGCTGATCACTCTCATCATCACCATGCCGGCAGGCCGTCAACCTTCAAGCGACCACTGCCAGCGACTACCATCTCGGGGTTATCGCCCAGGCAAATTGTTGAGGAGCCAAACTCATCGCCAGTTACTACTGCTACTACTACCATCTCACTCAATGTGAACCCCAGATCGAGAGAACACCTCGAGTTAAAGGCTTGCATGCTGGCGTACAAGCACAAGATCGACGTGGACGCGCTCCAGCAAATCAAAGAGCAGGCGCAGCAGGAGATCGAGCGCATCAAAGTGCAGAAATTCGTCACGCAGTCGAGAACGCTCGACGACGGGAGCGACTTTGAGACAATGAAGCGCAAGACCTCGTTTCTGCTGCACCACTTCTTTTCGCTGGACGACCACGGGTGAGTCGCAAAGCTTGAAACTTTGTCGATATAAGCTGTAGAAATTGGTTCTTGCAGAGTTAACTAGGGCTAACCTTGCTTGTGCGACTGTGTGGCTGTGGTGATCGTGTGCATAGAGCGTCTCCAAGGCAAGAGCGACTGCTCTACGACATCGTGGAAGACTGGATGTGCAGCGAGAGCGCTTCACCAACCGAGGTCTCGAGAGTGTGGACTTCGATCACCAACCACATTGAGCAGTCCTGTAAGTCTGCATTAATTTTTGACTTCGTACCTAGGACTATGTCGTGTGCTGACCCACCCGTGCTGCTATTCATCGCTGTAGATATTCTCCGACGCAAGCTGGCAGCAAACTCTGATCCAGACCGCGTTTCGATCGTAATTGCGTTGGACTGCCTCAGGAAACTCACGCTTCGCCTTCCAGAGTACCAGCGCGTGCTCAACGTCGCGCTTTGTATCATCGAGTCGGGGCTGTGCGTGAACAAGAGTAAGAAGAAGGAGATTTTGGTGCCTCCAGATGACGAAGAACTACTACAACAACAGCAACAGCAAGCCCAAGCTCAAGCTCGTCGGTTCTACTTTGAGGAATTCCAGGAGCTCATGGATGCGTTGGAGGAAGCTCGCGCTCTGGTCTCCCGAACCAACGAGCAGAACAGTCTGTACGCGAGTCTGAGCATCCGCGAGCAGATCTCCAAGCTGCTTCCTCAGCTGAGCGACGACGAGCCCCTGGAGAAAGAGGCACTCTTCCTGACCTTCCTGCACAGCAACATGGAAACCCTGGCGTGCTTGGCGTGCAATGAGCTGCTCAAACACTTCTTTCAGCACGAGAATGCAGAGAAGAAGAGCTTTTTCTACTCGATGCTCATGAACCAGCTCACTGGCAATGAGACCAAGCGCGTCCTGCAGGAGATCACCAACACCCACTTGAAGGAATTCCAAGGCTTTCTGCAGGAAAACCTGGACGCGATGGATACGATCCTCATGGACACAGCGACCTCGTCAAGCACTTCTACTGACGCTGCGTCTCATACTATTGAGGCTTTGAGGCCAACTTCAGCTAAAGGAGTAGGGCACCAGCACTTGACAAGCCAGCCGCTCTTCCAGCGACTCATTGAGCGACATCCGAGCGAGTTCGCCGCGATCTTGTGGCAGTCGCCGTTCCTGACTGCGCACATCTTCCAGGTTTGAGTGAGGTGGGCTTGTACACTAACTTCTCTCTGTCACACTCGCTGATGGCTGTTGTTGCGGTTTGTGCGCGTGTATTTCGTAGGACTCGCAGTATCTGGTGGCGCGCATCCTGGAGCAGAATATCTTCCTCGTGTCGCAGGTGCTGCTGCAGCGGCAGGACGTGCTGCTCACACTGCTCAACCACGCGCTCAAGGACAGCGCGGTACGTTTGGGTCGGATACCCAATAACTAGTTCAAGGCTCACATTAGGCCAAAGCTCTAATGCTTTGTTGTTCCCTTGGTTACTGTTGGCGTGTTGACAATAACAGGCGGTGCTGGCAGAGTTCCTGCTGAACCACCCGCGTGGACTCACAGACTTCCTGGCGAATCACCCCACAGCGCTAGCAGATGCAATGAAGGCGAACCCTGGGATCCTCTCAGGTCAGTGAGGTTCCCAGACACTCCTCACCACTAATTTCACCATACTAACAACAGTATTATTTGTTGTCCAATACCTAGAGCTTCTCATTTCGAGTCAAGCCATGTTTGGCAAAGTGCTGCTCTCGACACCGGGGACGCTGAGTCATATTCTGAAAACGACGCCGGAGCTGCTCGCGCAGGTATTCCGCGACGACCCGTCGCTGCTGGCGCTCGCGTTCTCGCTCGTGCCGCACCTACTGAGCGACACGTTAGAGAAGCGTCCCGAGTTCTTCCTCGATATCGCGCACCGGAAACCGGTTCTCGTCACGCGCCTGTTTGCCAAGTACCCGGACTTGCTCATGGTTGCGTTCTGTCTACCTATCTTACGATTCTTGCTAGCTTGGAAGGTTGCACATATCCAATTGGCAATGTGTGTTATGTGTGGTTTATAGGAACCCCTCGAGTCTAACCCGACGCTCTTCTCGAATTTCCTGGTCTACCACCGCAAGGTGCTCCCCGATCTCTCGGATCCGCACTTCAACCCGATGCTCTTCCAGCTGGAAAGCAAGAAGTTCTCGAGCACGGGGACCCAGACGCACAAGAACTTGGCCAAGTTCACTGGGAAACTGCGGATCCGAGAGAAATTGGAGCTTCAGGAGAGGGAAATGCTCGCACTCACGCAACCGACCAAGGTCTCGAGCGCTCCAATTCCTTCTTCTTCGGTTGGTACTGGTTCTGGGCAACAGAGGAAGGATTCGCCCAAATCTCAGTCGCAAATACAAAGGAAGGACTCCGCCATGGGTCGACAGCAGCAGGTACAACGCAAGGACTCGGCCACCATGACTCTTTCACAGCAAATGCAACCACAGCTGTCTCGAAAAGACTCGAACTCGGCTCAGCAGCAGTTGCAACAACAGCAACGCAAGGACTTGGCCACGGCCAGTGAACTTGTGACACAAAGAAATAATTCCTATTCAACCAGGGCTGCACAGCCTGCGCCTTCGCTACCGTCGTCGTCGGAACCAATCTCACAGAGTCACCGGCATCTCAGCATCCCTGCTTCCGACTCGACGGGAGCGGGACTCCCGATCCTCACGCCCACCGAGGTGGTGCAGGAGATCGCGCGCATCTACGTCAAGAAGATCAGCGCAGATGCCCAGGATAACGCAGCTGGAGGCCGAGCACGCCAGTCGCTCGTTGCGTTCACCACGGACGCGTACATCCAGGAGCTCGGGTTCAAGGCGCTTGCGCAGAAGAAGCTCGCGCGGCTGCTCATCAGCGCCAAGCATGCGAGCCACACGCAGGAGAAAGTGCGCATCAAGTGGTTTCTACGCTTCGCGAACGCGACTATCGTGCAAAAGGGGCCGCGTCTGCATCGCGTGGCGCTGGACTTCTACTTGCTGGTGCTGCAGAAGCTCATCCCGCTCGACCAGATGCAGCTCTGCCTGGAAGACGAGCCCTACCACGCGTGTCTGATCCCGTACCCCACCATGAAAGAGCTCGTGGACGACCCGTTGATCGCCCGCTTGCTCGTCGACAAGGATCAGCGCCAGCAGCTACTCATGCTGCAGATCTCGGAGCGCGACGCGCTGGGGACCCCAAATATCACGACTGCGAAGCGACGGGACAGCGCGCTGCCGTCCCAGCTTCAGCAATCGACGGCGATGGCGATGCTCCACGTCGATGACATCCTCGATTCGACTATGAACGTATGGCTGCAGTATCAAGCAAGGTAGGCATTGGTACTAGGCGTACCGGTCAGTCTGATACCAATTTGGAGAACAGATTGGCTGACACTTTCGCTTTATGCTCTATGATACCTGTCCAGAGTTCGAGAAGAGTGGTCGGTGCTCTTTCAGCGGATCAATCCCGATGGCTCGGGCGTTGTACACTTTACAGGTGAGTTTGGTAGATGGGATGGTTGGGTGAGAAGCGTTTGATACCAAATGCTACATGAATGGTTGATACGAAACTGGTTTTGGCTTGGGGTATTGGCTTGGTATCAGTGTTTGTTGCGCTCGTGCGCTCCAAGCTGGCGTTCCTGGACGACCGAATGCTCATGAAAGCGTTCCACACGTGTGGCGAAGAGAACGAACTGGGCGAGTTTGCGCTGCTGCCAGTAAGAGAAAACCCTGGTAGCACTTTCACCTGTGGATGAGGAGCTATCCAGTTGGATTGACTTATGTGTCGTTATCGCTGTCTGAATGTTCATTGCTGCCTCTGATCCCTACGCAACCACCACCACAACAACTACAATAGGAGGACTTCACGCTCGCCATGTTTGTCTTGCAGGAGCAAGAAGCACTGCGTCAGTTCTCTCCACAGGTGTGATTCACTAAATCAGACTCAAGCGTCAAGTTCATCATCATACCTTCTCGATTTTATTCTTGAACCTGGATCACTTGAAGCTCCTCTGAGTCTTGATATCTTCTTCATAAGCTCGCTCAATCTACGGTTCGCATCACTTTTTGGTATCTCTCTTCAGGATCCTGCCCGACATTCCCACGCGTCTATAACTTATCCACACACCCGACGCTCAGCTCACCACGCAGCAGCACTCCTGATTGATGAAGTAGCTCAGGATGAATTGGCCGACTGTCGTCTGGAGCGCGAGTATTGATGGGCTGGCGCAAAGAGACCGAGCTGGCGGTTCTCCTGGAGTGCTATTGCCACATCGTACGCAGTCGGGCGTTGCAGCGGGTCGAGGTGCAGCAGCTGCTTGATAATCACGCCGATCAGCGGCGGGATCGAGATGAAGTTCTGGCACAGGAAGCACGCCTCGTGGTCGCACGTCGCGTCAATATGGTCGAATACTTCTTTGCGCCACGTGGGCTTCGACGTCAGGTACGACGGCCCGCCTCTAAACCCCCACACAACGCACTGCACGAGCTACACAAATGAAAGCGTAGAACCAAAGGTTAGCATGGACATTAAGCAAGAGGGCTCCGTCAAACCGCAAGAAAAGAACCAATGCCAAACGTACCACTACGCCAACAGACCAGAGATCCGCTTGTGGTCCGAGGAATCCGGGACGCGGTGTCGGGTGCTTCGAATGCTCGCGCACCTCGGGGGCGACGAACACGGGTTTGCACTTGATGCCGACGTACCCCGCACCGACGATGTGCTTGTGGTCCATCATCTGGCTGCTTCCATAATCGATGATGCGCGGCAATAGCTCTTTGTCGATCGCCACGTTATAAATATCCAAGTCCAAATGCGCCACGCCCTGCGCGTGCAGATACGTGAGGCCGCGGACAATACCCTGGAAAATCTGCAGGCTCTCGCGCATCCATTCATGGCCCGCGCCGCGATACACGTACGAGACGCACTCGAGCTTCGTCGGGCCCTCGCCATGCTTCGTCACGAAATCCTGAAGGTGTTTGACCATCAAGTGGCGGATCTTCTTATGCGCGTACGACTGGAGGCTCCCATTCGCAATATACTCGGTCGCGAGGTACTGGTTGTGTGCATCCTGTCCGTGCTCCCACCTGATCACATACGGATTGCTCAACGGCGCATCCACACCAGCCATCTGCAGCTGCGACATCACACGCACCTCATTCTCTACGTCGTCACGCTGTAGCTGTAGCTGGCTGTGGTCCATGACCTTGAGCGCGACGGGCACCTGCGACTGCGTCGCGTTCTCCAGCTGGAAGTAGATGCCAGCGAGCACGACGCCGCAGCGACACACAGCGAGCTGCTTGTCCTTCCTCCGCAGCGCGATCACGCCGTTTTTGCGGTCCCACGGCAGGAAGCTAGCGGGCACGCGCATCGTGTACGGCAGCGCGCGCGACGAGATCGCCGGGTGCATGTACTCTTCGAACGCCGGCGCACCCTGTCGCTGCTCGTACTGGCTCACCGCGAACCACACGTCCATCGTCGACTAGCGCTAGCGTAATTGCTTCTATTATGGCGGCTAATGCTGGAGGAGGCGGGTGCAGAGGTGCACAGCGGGAGAATAAGGTGGCGCTGCTGCTTCTTCTTCTTCCAGCCTCGTAACAACAGGAATAAGCCCAATAGTGGGGGGATGGATTGAGCCAAAGGAAAAAGAGCTCTCCGTGTTGGTCTTAATAGTAGACTCTATTTCATTGCGGATAATTGTTGAATAGCTGCAGTTATGAGCAGAAGATTTGCTCTTGATTGGCTGAAAATGGGTGCAGTATTGCCAGTCAAGCCATTTGGATGGGTTGCAATTGCAATCGCAAATGGCAATTGAAGCAGAGATGATGGCCTCGCGTGAAGAAATCCTACTTCGTGTGCGTCGCGACGCTGCTGCTGCTGCTGTGAATGACCGCCGGTGCGTCCTCTACTCGTCGCAGGTGCGCTCTTCCCACCGCATTGTGCAGCTCCAGTGTACAGATACGCTATACAACAGCAGCAGTGGCAGTGACGTGTGCTTTGCCCAATTGCGACCAGCGGTGGATGACGAAGAGCAAGATGACTGTGCACTCGTATCGCTCGGACTGTGGACAGCGCTGCTGGATGGCAAGAGTGGTGGCAACAACATGAAAGTTGCTGTTTGTGACGTGCAAGATGGTGCAGCACAAGGGAAACGCGTTTCGTGCTCTTGTGCGTGCGGCCAGGTCGCGTCGGTGGAGCTGCAGTTCTTGGATCGTGCTGAGCCGCCGCGAACGGTTGCAAGCGGCATCAAGCGCATAGTTGCCAAAGTAAGCGTAGTGTATATATACAATATCATCATGCGTTTATGAGGCTGTTGCTGTCTCTGTTTTGTGTCTTCTAACGCTCGATGTTTTGCTGCGTGTGCTGTGTAGCTTCTCCAAGGCTCGACCATCTGGGAAGGACAGCGCATTCCGCTATACTGGTTTAATTGCCAAGAAAGCGCGCGATTAGCTAGTGTTAAGTGGAAACAGCAGGGCTCCGGTTGCTGCGCTGCGCTTGGGAAGATCACAAGTACCACGCGAGTGACGGTGCGGTTTGCAAGCGGATCACGTCTTGAACACGAGCCTCAAACCACTCCATTCCGACCAGTGAGCGCGTACCTGATAGAGCTCTCGCAAGAACTCGGCGATATGGATGCATATGCGCAAGTGCTGCTCCAATCTATACTCGCTCGGCTCCAGCTTGGATTGAAGAACGACAGCAACATTGGAGTCGCACCCAATGTCGGAGCGATCATCAGCGGACTCCCAGGTGTCGGCAAGACCCTGCTCGCGAAAGCACTCTGCAAGTGTCTACAGGGCGTGTCAGTAACGTTCCTCCACGCCGCTGACATTTTCCAGGCGTATGTCGGCCAGTCCGAGGCGCAGCTCGTACAAACCTTCGAATCGGTGATCCAGCAAGCACCGAGCGTCCTCGTAGTCGACGGCATCGAGTCGATCACGTCCACTCGTGCTTCCTCTGCCGATTCCCAGAACTCACTGGAGATCGGCATGCTCGGCACTTTTCTCGCGTGCCTCGAGAAGATAAAAAATTCGGGTCATCCCGTGTTTGTTCTCGGCACGACGAGCCACTTAGACGCCATGGATCCCGCGGTTTTCGCGAATGGACGACTCGACCTCATTGTGCGGATTAAACCGCCAGGACAGCGTGAACGACTTGAGATCCTCAAGACCCTGACCAGAGCTTGGGCAATGAACGACGACTCGGAGTCTCAGCAGTTTCTCGCGCGCCTTAGTGAAGCCACAGGCGGGTTTGTCGGTGCGGATCTGCTGAGTCTCTGCCAGAAAGCGCTGCAGATCTGTTTGAACAGCAGCAACGCCATATCGACCTTGACTGAGCCATCGTCTGCTGATATCGGCAGTAGTTGTGAGGTCGTCGTTCAGCCGCAGCATTTCGAAGAAGCCCTGGCGACCACGTACCCTTCGGTTCTCCAAACCCACCACGTTTCCCAGCGAGAGAAGCAGCCAGCGAGCACGTCGATTCAGCAACCAGCAGACGACCAAAGTGGCGCGTCTTACGAGCCATTCCCAAGCGTCTACGGGATGGAGACCGCGCTGCAAATGATCAAAGTGTCGCTGCTCGAGCCGCTGGAGGACTGCAGTCGCTTCCTGTCCTTTGGCGCAATGCCTCCAAAGGGGATCCTGATCACCGGTGCGCCAGGTTCTGGGAAGAGCCATCTCGCAAACGCTGTTGCGGTCGAAGTGCGACGCCGAGGACTCGCGTCTTTCGTGTCGGTGAGCTGCACAGATTTGCTCACGAAAGTGGTTGGGGACACGGAAAAAGCGCTTCGTGAGCTCTTTGCGACCGCACGCAATGCCGCGCCGTGCGTACTGTACTTTGACCAGATCGAGAGCATCGCGCCTGTGCGTGGCTTCGACAACAGCACAGAACAAACGTTCGACCGCATGCTGAGCATGCTGCTGGTGGAGATGGACGGATTCAACACGAGTCCGTCCAAGTTGCAGAAGAGTCTGGAGAACAACGAAGCCCGCGACGCTTTCCTCAAGCAGCATGTGGTGATTCTAGCGTCGACGACACGGAAAGAACTGCTCGATCCGTCCATCCTGCGTCCTGGGTATGTGGACATTGTGTTTTGTGCCTTCTGTTTGTCTCATGTAGGTCATCGGATGGGCTATTTACAAACTGCGAATGCTCTGTGCTCTCTCGCTTGTAGGCGCTTTGATGTGCACATCCACGTCGACTTCCCGGACGAGAAGGCTCGCGAGCAGATCATTCTGGACACACTGGCGAAAATCCCACTTGACTACACGCAGGACGCAGCGCTCGGAGATGCGCAAGCGGTTGCGACGTATGTTGCAAAGCGCACAAGCGGGAAATCTGCTGGTGATGTCCGCGCACTGCTTCGGGAAGCTGCGATGGCGTCCATGCGCGAGCGTATTGATGCCACGAGCGTTGCCATCAAGTTTCTAAAGCAGGCGCTAGATGGAGGTGACAACATTCTAAGCCAGCAGCAAAACACTTTTGGAAGACAGGCGTCCATTCCAGTTGGACGCTCCAAGATGCCGTCGTCTCGAGAGACGAGGGGGCAGACGGTAGATTGATGTAGGCTAATATACCTATTGCTGATCAGAAGTCAGAATAGTGACCACGTATTGGATTTAGGTGAAGGATAAATATCCTCTATTAATGATATACTTTGGCTGCTTCGATCATACAATTTGCCATGCGTGGAGTGAAGCGCAAGCCGACGCCTCATCTTGGCGCGCAGCTCCACGCGCGCAACAGATACAAAGACACCCCGCCAGACTTCTACGCATTAGCAGAGCTTTATCCGTCCTTCAAACAGTAGTACGTAGTGTCTCTGTTGTTGCTGTTATCTCTTGGATCTCATGAGAACGTGAAGAGCAAATCTGTGCTTAAGTGTTTATGGATGACCCACAACCTTTTGTAGCGTGCGCAATGTGAACGACGTGAAGCGCACGGCGTCGCTCGCGTGGGACGACCCGTTCGCTGTGCGTGAGCTCACGAAGACGCTGCTGCTGCACGACTTCCAGCTCCAGTGGACCATGCCGATTGACCGCCTCTGTCCACCAGTATGCCATTGGCCGTTTGTGTATCCTTCATCACTGGCTGACCGAATGACTGAATAGCACCGTGTCTTGTTACACTATATGTGTGCGGCTGTAGCTCCCGAATCGCTTGAACTACCTGCACTGGATCGAGGACTTACTGCTGCAAGCCAACGTGAACCCATTCGCTTCAGCATCAGCATCAACCACCAACAGCAGCGCTTCATGCGAAAGCCCCACTCCGATATGTGGGATCGATATTGGCACTGGCGCGAGCTGCATCTACGCGCTGCTCGGTGCGAAGATGAACCACTGGAAGTTCATCGCGACGGAGATCGACCCCGAGTCGTATGCCTCTGCCAAAGAAAACGTGGCTCGCAATGCGCTCGCCAGCAAGATCCTCGTGATGAAAGTCGAGACCGACAGGCTGCTGCAAGAGCCTTTGGGGCAAGAAGACGACAGGGTTAACACGTGGGAAGGTGGTAATTTCCACTTCTCCATGTGTAATCCGCCGTTCTTTGCGGACATGAGCCAGGCGGACACGAACCCGGAAACATGCTGCAAGGGTAGCAAGAGGGAGATGGTGTGTCCCGGCGGCGAAGTCGCGTTCATCACAAACATGATCGAAGACAGCTTGGTGTTGAAAAGTCGCGTGCTCTGGTACACGTCGATGATCGGCCGCAAGTCGAGCATCCGCAAGATCCTGGCGGTACTGAGAGAGAGACAAGTGCCGCACACGCGCACGACCGAGTTCTTCCAGGGACGCACCAAACGATGGGGCATCGCGTGGACGTTTGTGAATGATCTAGTGGGTTCAGAGACAGTGGAGGTGAGTTGGGACTACGTGTTGACTTATGTGGTTGGGGGGTTGATCATATAGCTCTCACTTTGTGACTTAACTGTGCAGAGCAAAGTGCTGGGCAAGCGAAAGGAAGCACATCGACGGCAAGAGCTCGTGTTTTCAGTGCCAGCTGCGACAAAAGAGGACAACAGCAGCAGCCAAGGTTGGTTGTTGTTTGTTTCTGCATGTATGATAACAATGGCTTACGTAGATGAGGCCCTGACAGCGTGTCTGTGGTTGATGCGTTGGCAAACAAACAATCAGCAAGCAATGGATGCACGTCTGTAGCTGAAGTGGTGCGCCGAGTTCAAGAATTTGTTGATAAAAATCAGCTGATTACCATTGCCGATGTGCATGGTGAACATGAAGAAGAAGACGATGGCGATGGCGACTCGCGCGACGCCACGAGCGGCCCTTGTGCGCTGTACGCTTTCCTCCGACTACAGCGTGCGGGCAAACCAGACAGTCAGAATCAAGACGCTTTCCAAGGACGGATTGAGGTCTCGTCCCACACGAACAGCGCAACACTGGACTTTGAAGTGATCGTCGCGTACGAAGCAGGAGACCGTCGCGCATTTTGGAAAACTGCAGACGCGCTCAAAGCAGCAACCGTGCGGTCGGGGCGTCAGTGGCGACGGAAGCGGCAGCACGTTGAAAAAGGAGGAAAAGAGCCAAAGCAACGAGAGTCATCATTGTCGCTAATAATATAACGGGTTGTTTTCGCCTTTGTAGTTGTTAGACACGACAAAGCCACACACATACAGTACAATACCTGCCATAGTCACATTGCCCTCTTGGAAGCACCTCAAGATATTAGATTAGGCTGTCGAGCGCAGCTTCTCGGCAATGGTCACGATAAACGTGCCAATATCTGTGACAGTGTTGCGGATCGCGATCGATTCCTCCGGGTGCATCCAGCGCAGCGCCTCAATGTACTCGTGGAGCGCAGGCTTGATGCGGTCTTTCTCCAGGTGCAGCGCCGCGAGGTTCAAGCTGGGGAAGTGGCGCACGTCGTAGCGCGGCGCGCGCTTCGCTTGCGAGAAGAGCTCGACTGCCTCCTCGTCAAAGCCTTGCTGCACGCGGATGAGTCCGAGGTCGTTGTAGGCATTCCCAAAGCTTGGGTCAAGCTCAATCGCACGCTCACACTCCACAGACGCCTTCTCGAGCTCTCCGTCCAGGTACAAGTGCCAGCCCAGGTACGCGTGCGCATCTGCAGTTGGGAACAACTTGATCGACTGTTCGTAGTACGTCTTCGCGATGCGCGCGCGGTTGTCTGCGCTCATGTCATCGTTCTCCAAGACCTCAGACGCACCTTTGATCAGCTGCAACGCGTCGTCGAGCGCCTTGGTTTGCTCCGGAGTATACTGCTGCTTCTTGAGCTCGTCGTACTTCTCGTCAAATGTGACTGTTTCTTGTTGCACGAAAAACTCGAGCAACTCCTGATCGCGCGCGTCCGCGTACAAAAGATGCACGCGCTCGGCAGTCCCTTTGTTAATCACGAACGCTTCGTCAACGGCAGCGTCCAGCTCCTCAGCAGTGGCTCTCGGCACGCGGAACTCGCGGCGCAGCGTCTCCACGCACGACGCGCCGGTCGTGAAGAAGTCGCACTTGTTGTTGCCGGCGTTCCAGATCACTTCGCGTGGGAGCAATGCCTGCATTTGTTACAATACCGTCAGTGTTCAGTGGAGTTAGATCTTGAATAAGAAGACAGTTGGGAGCCCTGTTGTGTGAATACAGTTACTCTTGTGTGCTCACGGGCTACTAAATCTAGTGAGGCCTAGGCAGCGGCAGCAATATAGATCGGTACTGACCTTGAACTCCTTGTGCTTGTCAAGCACTTTGGCGCTGCGCATGAGCGAGCGGTAGAGCGCGACAACGAGCTTTGCGGAGCCCATTCTCGCTTTCTTCTCCTTGATGGTGATGACGACGATGCCTTTTCCTTTCTGAGCAAGCTTTTTTTCTGAGGCGATTCCGAATCCTAACTTAATGTGTCAGCGTTTCAATTTTACATTGTCTAAGGCAATGATACCTTCTTTTTGTCCAAATGTCCAAATAATTCAGGTTGACCACATACGAATAGGAAGCGGTGCCGCATTCATTCTCTCCATTGCCCTTTGTAACCAAGTGCAACAAATTGAGGAGCAGCACAGACAGACGAAGTGCGTGGAGCCCAGGAGGAAGGAAGTTCTAGTATGGGCGTACAGCTGGAGATCTGCGGCATCCCCGTGGAGTTCCCGTTCCCGCCGTATGACTCGCAGCTCATCTACATGGAGAAGGTGATCCTCTCGCTCTCTTCCAAGCAGAACGCGATCCTCGAGAGCCCCACGGGCACGGGCAAGGTGCGGTGCGCGCTTTTGTGCATTTGACGAGTTTATTAGCAGTGGCAATGCGCACGCTCGTTATGTGTATATAAAACTCTCACACTGCTGCGGCGCACAAACGCGTATGCTACTGCTATTGATGTGTGGCTTCAGACGCTGTGCTTGCTGTGTGCGACGTTGGCGTGGCGCAAGCACTTTGAGAAGATCCTGAAAGCGAAAGCTGGTGGCGCTGGTGCAACCGCTGGTAGTGCCGGTTCTGGTAGTGTGACGAACAGCATGTTCAACCGACGTGGTTTGGGCTCTCAGTCAAACCGCCTCGCGTACGAAGGCTACGATAGCGATGGAGAGGACGAGAAAGAGGCGGCGGAGCGCGACCTGATCCCGCGCATCATCTACTCGTCGCGCACGCACTCGCAGCTCAAGCAGGTCGTGCAGGAGCTGCGCAACACGTCATACAGTCCACGCGTCGCGGTGCTGGGCTCGCGCGAGCACCTGTGCGTAAATGAGAAGATCTCGCAGATGCGAGGAACGCGGCAGAACTTCGCGTGTCGTGATGCTGTCAAGCGGAAGAGGTAAGTCATTCACGTGATTTCTATTTGCTCGCGATGAGTGATGTTATTCGAGAAATCCTTATTGCTAATCGCTCTTCGTCTTGATGGGCTGCAGTTGTGTCTATAAGAGAGGCTTTGACAACGCTACCCGAAGGAATACGAAGCAGAATGTCCCGATCTTGGACATTGAAGAGCTCGTCGAGACGATGAAAGAGAAAGAGGTACGTGTATTATTGAATTTGTACTTTGCCATGCCCTGAATGCTGATAATAAGGCACATGCGCATGCCGTTGAGGCTAACAACGTACGGGTTTAACGCGGTGATGTATTAGATCTGCCCATTCTTCCTGAGTCGCAATATCCTGCCCGATGCCGACATCATTTTCGTTCCGTACAACTACTTGATCGACCCGCTCTCGCGACGGTCTATCGGTATTTCGATCGAGAACTCCATTCTGATCTTTGATGAAGCCCACAATGTGGTATGTGGGAAGGAAAGAAAAGGTTGGGATGCCTACGCTATTAAGGTAGCACCTTCTAATCCGTGCGTTTGTCTGTTCATGCAATTGCGGTTTGTAATAGGAATCGATTGCGAGCGAAGCTTCGTCGTACGCGCTATCGTCGACTGACATCGCTGGATGCGTGACCGAGGTTCAGCAGTTCATCCAAGCGCTCTTTGAGAACCGCGTCGTGCTCGGCCCAGGCAGCAATTTGTCGGCAGAGGTAGGCTTGGAGAGTGAAAAAGTGCTGATGCTGAGCTGCATAGGTGATGATACGCGTTATTTTCTAACAATCCCACGTTATGTAGTCGGCGGAGACTCTGAAGGCGCTGCTTCTCGAAATCGACAAGGGGTTGAACAGCTTTCCGCTTTCCTCGACTGGTGGATTTACAAAGGTTCGTCGCAATCCCCATACGCTTTTCACGCATGTTTAATTTGTAAGCAAAAGTGACAACCTTGTTGTTTTCTGCTATTCGGTGTGACTACCAGCCTGGAGAATACATCTTCGAGTTCTTCCAGCAATTCAACGTGAATTTTGACACGTGCCCGCTCGTGTTGAGTATGATTGAAGAGATCATCGAACATGCGAATGAAGGAGGAAGAAACCAAGCAGTCGCTTCAAAGCTGGATGCGCTACTGTCATTCATGGGGACAATCTTCCGCAACAAAGATCAGCATCTGAAGGTATTGGGCATGCTTTAGCTGGCGGGTTGCAATTGCCTTTGCTCGGTGCGCTGAAGTTATTGTCTCGTTTTGTTGTAACAGTCTGCGAAAAATTACAGAGTTCATATCCAGGAGGTTCAAGATAGGTGCGTCTGAAGAAAGTGCATTCCAAACATTTGGTCGTGTGGCTGATCGTCTTGTTTTGTGTCTGTGTGTTTGAAGATCGCCGAACGCACCTCACCTATTTAATTCAGTGCGCAAGAACAAGTCTACGACTAGGGTATTTAACTACTGGTGCTTCTATCCAGGCGTGTCTTTCAACGAAATCTGTGCGAACAATGTCTACAACGTCATCCTGACCAGGTAAAGCGTGCTTTCGCTGAATGGATCACGGCACATGAAAAAAAGATTCGGGTCGAAAGTCTAACATATTTGCTGTTTGTTCTTTGACTGCATCAGTGGCACGCTTTCTCCGCTGGAGACAACAATCAAAGAGCTTGGGATTGAATTTCCAGTACGACTGGAAAACAACCACGTGATTGATGCCAATCAAGTGTGGGTAGGTGTTGTGGGCACTGGCGTAACCGGGAAACGTCTGAACTCCAGCTACAATTTTCGATCGACCGATGAATACTTGCTGGAGCTTGGGAACACAATCGTGAATTTCGCGCGCCTCGTTCCAAGCGGCTTGCTGGTTTTTTTCCCGTCATACACGATTTTAGAGGACAGCATTGTCAGGTGGCAGCGACCTGCACAGGGAGATGCGAGCGCTTCGATCTGGGATCGTATCGTTCAACAGAAGCAAGTCTTCGTCGAGCCTCGCGCGCGATTGGATTTCAAAGAGGTCGTCGATGAGTACCACGAGACGATCAAAACGAACACAAATGGCGCTGTCTTCTTTGCAGTTTGCCGCGGAAAGGTACGTTACCTGCACAATGCGTTTGTGCGAGCTCTGTGTGGTGTCTCATTCATGGATGTCCCTTCTTTTTGTTGAGTAGGTCAGCGAAGGAATTGATTTCTCAAATGACAAAGGCCGAGCTGTGGTGATAACTGGACTTCCGTTTCCTCCAACGAAAGATCCGAAGATCGTTCTGAAGAAAAGTATCTTGGACGAGGCTGTTGTGCCTCCTGGAGAGCTTGTAAGTTGCCTTCAGTCCGCAACCCGTTTTGGTTTGGTTGAACACCTACAGTACTGACACGCGAACATTGTGTAAAAAAATCATTCTACTGTAGAAACTGACCGGCAACCACTGGTACATCCAGCAAGCATCCCGAGCTGTGAATCAAGCAATCGGCCGAGTCATTCGTCATCGTCATGACTACGGCGCGATCATCCTGCTGGATGAACGGTTTGCACTCCAGCAGCAGCAAAAGTGCCTTTCGAAGTGGCTGCAGCCGTACTGCTTCACGTGCAGAAGTTATGGTATGTTGTCCATGTACTTCCTTTGCTTGTGGTCATGATTTGTTCTCAGAGTTGTAATTCGTTGACAGGAGAGGCGCACATTGGTCTCGCAAGGTTTTTCAAGAGCAACAAAGCAAATGCACCGCCACCGCAGCTAACCCAGAAAGCTATCGTTGCCCAGCCGAAATCTCTAGGATTGCCGAAGCGAACGGTTTCAAAGAGTGTGGCGTTTCCGACGCAGGACTCGAACCAGACTAGCCAAGCACAGGAGTCAGGAAGCTACTCAAATTCTTCAACTGCGATTGGAGATGGTCAATCGTACGTGAACCCGGAACTTTTCCGGCAACCAGCAACCAATGCACAGCGAACAGGTACAGAAAGAACATGGAATTGCTTAGCCACAGTATTTTTCACCAGGTACTCAAACCGCTTTGGTGCTGTATTATCAGGCATAATCGCCGAGTCAAGCCGCAGCACTACGATGTCAAATCGAGCGCCGACCCCAACCATGCCAAGAAAGCAGACACTTGGGGCGCTTTTCTCCACAAAGTCAGCGATGGTCGAGTCCACATCCTCGATTTCGCGCCCATTCGTTCCCCCAAAAGCCCACCCAGCTGTCCAGAGCTCGACAAATTCAGCGAGCTCGAATTCAGAAACCCGGTCAACTGAAGCAGACGAGGCAAGTTCTTGGGACGCTGCGAAGCGAAAGTTTGCAACGACGCAGGGTAGTAGTACACCAACCCTCGACAACAAACCATCGAAGGAGGAAATCTTCGTGTCCGTGTTCCCTTCCGTCGCAAGAAGTGTGCTCGCAGAACCTGACGTGTCCAAGCTGTACGGGTTCATTCGACAACTTCACGGCGGGAATGACATTAGCAATGCGCTGAGCTCCATTTGCGAGTTGCTCCAAGGTCCAGACTGTAGAGACCTGCTCAACCTGATGCCGAACGTGTTGAAAGGAGCGATCAGTCAGCAATTTGTTGAAAAGGCAACCTCTCTCGGTCTCCCAATCGACCTTTCTTTGGTCTCAGCAGCCAAAAGTAGTGGTGGTGTAAGTGCCTCCGAACCCCGCAATTCAAGCATGACAACCTTCTTCGAACGGATTCATCAGAAGAGAAGACGCAAACAGCAAGACACCCAGATGCCCGCTGCTGCTATTGTGAAGGACCCTCAGTGTGTCGTGTGTTACGACATTACTCGGAAAGCTTACGCCGCACAGTGCGGTCACATTTGCTGCATGGGCTGCTGGAAAAAGGTAAGATCGAGTCGCGTTGCCTCGTTGTTGGAGCGCTGTTTTGATTCTCACGTCATTTTCATCCCCGTTTTGATCTTGTAGATGGAGAAAGATGGGTTCACGTCCTGTCCACTGTGCAAGATCCCGCTCAAGTTTGAGCAGCTGAGTTTGATTCGCGCGGCAAAGAAGCCGCTCCCGTGAGCACCCTACCCTGGTGGATGGCAGATCCAACTCACAATGTCTTAAAGCGACCTCTGCCGGTTCAGTCTGACCCTGATCTTTATAGTCAGCACGAGCGATTATGTGCAGGTTTTGTGTGCGCAATCGATGAGGTACAGTCCACAATGGACGTTGGGTAAATATGTTAAAGAACCGCGAGGATCGGGTATGCTAGCTCGCATGATTTCAACTCCACTTACTGTGTTTTTTTGCCAGGTAGAAGATCGCTGAATCCGCCACGCGAGACATGGAAGAAACGCGCAGTTTTGCGCATCAAGTCACGGGATTAAATGGAGAGAACAAGGTTCTCGACGCGCAAACCGGAAAAAGGAATCGGTTTTCAGCTCTCTCATTGTATCTATCCCTCGAGTATTATTATTAGTGCGCATTCGATCGAAACGACTCGAGAACCTTCAAGAGAGAGGCAGAAAGAAACGTGTAGCGTACCTGCCGCCGCCGTCAGACCAAGCCAAGGATATACTACTATTGCAGTGTAGTAGGATAGCGCGCTAGTAACGAAAGCAGTTAAGGGGGCATATTTATAGTGCCTCTCGTGCTTCCTCAACGGCATTTGATACTGAAAGCCCAGGAAACCTGCCCTTCGTGGAAAATGGCAGCACTCTCTATGGTCAGTTAGTCGTTTCACAATTGCTGTCATGCTGTCGTGGCCGTGGATCGTTTTCTGCTACAGGTCAGCGAAGCAAACCAAGGCATAGCGAGTCGCTCAAGCATCCATCCCAGCGAGGTGAGTCGGTCGAGGAGGAGCTGCAAAATCGTGTGCATGTCAGTCACTTCATTCTTCTACTTCCGCTGTACGTGGCTAAGCTTTTCCGCGCTCCTTCCTCTCTATCAAGCTGTACCAGCAAGCAGCCCAGTCCAGCAAGCCGCATTGCGTTTGAAGTCTGAATTGAACATTCTGTGGCGCTGTCACAGTCTAGAAAGCCTCTTTTCTCCTCCTCCAGAATCCTCAACATGTTCTTCGCCAACGGATACGTGGAGGCCGAGCACCAGCAGTCGCACCAGCAGCAGCAACAGCGCCGCATGCCACAGTGCTCCAGCGAAGAGAACGACATTCTGCGCGAGCTGCTGCTCGATGGTGACTTCTCGTCCCCGCACCACTTCGCGCTGACGCCGTCCAAGCCGATGACGACACCGTCGAGCTTGTCGCTCTCCAAGCGCAATCACAATCACCACCATCACCACGTCGAGATCTCGATTCCGCAGATTTGCTTCGACAACAGCAACAACAACAGCAGCAGCAGCAGCAGCACGCTTCTGAGAAGTACACCTTCGCTCCTGAACCGCAACTTCTCCATGTTCCCAAGTCCCAGTCCGTTATCCCAGCAGCATATGCAAATGCAGATGCCCCCGTCATCGATCATCAACTCGATCATCTCGCCGCCGCGAGTGTTCATCCAAGAGTTTGCCCAGCTGCCGCGTCCATTTTTCCACGATTCGGTGCTCGACTCCGAGATCCAGGATGCCAAACACCAACAGCACCAACAGCACCAACATCAGCACCAGCAGCAACCCACTCACTTAGCGCTGAAAGCTCCCTTCTCTATCACGTCCTGCCTCCCGCCTCCGCCACTCCCGATGCTCACGATGCCACCGTTGAAGAAGAACAAGAAGAGCCAAAACAGCAACACCAGCAACAGCAAAAAGGTATCGCCCGCATCGTCTGACGCTGATGCCACCGCCAGTAACAGCAACTTGGAGAAGAAACAGCTTCGATGCTCGTATCCGGACTGCCCTAACCTGCGCCGCTCGGCAGGGTTCTGCAATCGCCACAGCGGCAAGGTCTGCAACATCGCCGGTTGCCATAAGTCAGCGCTGAGCCGGGGCAAGTGCCCTGAGCACGGTGGTGGTTCTCGGTGTAAGAAAGACGGCTGCGCCAAATTTGCGCAGACGCGAGGGCTCTGCAAGTCGCACGGCGGGGGGCGACAGTGCAACATCACCGGGTGCACCAAGAACGCGCACCAGAACCGCCTCTGCAGGTCCCACGGCGGTGGCAAGCGCTGCGATTTCTACGGATGTCCGAAGTGGGCTCAGCGCTCGGGTTTCTGCTGCGCGCACACCAAGACGGGACCAAGCAGCATCGGCAGCAACAACAGTAGCAGCAGCATGCACTCTGGCGACGAGGCAATGTTGGGGGCTCCGAGTCCCATGAGCTCGGGATTGCCAATGCCCATGCCGATGCTGTCACCCACACTCATGTCGCCGCACCGTCTGCTATCTCTGCTCCCATAGCCGTGTCCCTTCGCATGCTGACCTCCGTTGGAAGTGGTTTCTCCCGAACTGGCGCAGAGATGGCACCAAGGAACCCGTTAGCACCAGTCATCATCTTACATCCCAGCGACAGAATTGCCCACCCCCATATTCTATTTACTACTAACCACACCTAAAAGAAAATTAATACTATGAGTCAATCAAATTAGATAAAGCAAGCACCAAGTCAGCAGCCCAAGTCCATCCTTCCAAGACCGACGTCATCAATGCAAAAAAAGAGATATTGAAGAAGCCTGTGGGCTTTACTCGGTCGCTTGTCTTGCAGCCCATGAGTCCCATCAGTCTTACCAGCCACTTGTGGTCTGAGCTTCGCTTACACTGGGGTGATGATACCGCGCTCGACGAGGTCTGGGACTTCCGCGGCAAGCCATGGCGCGAGCTGAACAAAGTTGGCGCGATACAGTCAGTGAGTCAGTCAATGTGCTAATAGCATAGTCACGAGTGAGTCCATATACAAACAAGCACAGACGCACCCCAAGAGCGAGCGCGTGGGCAATGCCGAAGCGAGGCACGTTCTTCTGCCACAGCGGCGCAAAGTGGATCGTCAAGCAGATCTTGCCGCCTCTGTGAGCGGAAATGCAGCCACGTTGAGAGAGAGAATAGATTACGTGAGTGCGCCTGTCGTGTAGCCAGCCACTTTGCTGACACTAAATACATTTGTACTGGACAGCAACTGCATCATTCGCACCTGTACATCTTGGAGGTCTTGCCCTCAAGCTCTGGGATGCAGAGCTCTGGGTTCGACACTGGGTACGTCGCTGGGATCTGCGCATTTTTGGTATCAATCGGAGTGGCACGAGCATCAAGCAACAGTATTAAATGGAAAGTATTAGCTGAATGTGCTTCTTCACCTCGAACTCCAGGTCGAACTCGTAGCGGAGACCGTTGTGGAACGACCAGCACTTGCCCGTCCATCTGAACGATTGAGACCAGCACAGAGAGAGAGAGAAGAGGGTCTAAATATCTGATGATGGATACAATGGCAGCATTCATTATGGCATACGCACCTCGTGCCGGACTTGTTGGATTCGATCGTGAACCAGTCGTTGTCAGCCTCCTTGTTCATCTTGACATACTGCAACACACACACACACACACATGAGCCGTCCTTTATTCTCCATCTCCCAAGAGCTACGAACGAGCCAGTCGGCGGGAGCTGATGGAAAGAGCAATAAGCGAGAAAAAGAACGCGAGGCGCACAAACACACCTGGATGAGCGCGAGGTACTCCTCCTTGAGGCGCTTGGTCCAGTTCTCGCCGTCGCGTGGGCCCGCGCGCGTCGCGAGCAGCGGGATCTTCTGCACCGTGCGCTTCGTGTCGTCGTCGATTGGGGCGTCCATGGTGGTGCTTTTGCGGTACAGTTCTCCTTTAGAATACCGTCACAAAAATCGTGTAAAAATATATCAAATATAGAAGGCTTTTGGACAAATATAGGTATTAAATGTAACAGGTAAAACTATACAGAAGTGATGGTCTTAGACGGCCGTGTGGTCCGGTTACAGTCTGCTTTATGCTCTCAATCTTCTGGCTGCACCGATAGTGTGCGCCTAAGTACGGCAAACCTTTAGTTCAGCATTAAAGCAATTGCGTGTACTTACGTACCGCAGAAATGGTTGCTGCAGCGGCATAACTTAACGTATAGCGCCCCGTTACATGGCGGGCAGGAATGCACAACATGAAATTTGACGATTTCAGTCCATTGAAAATGAGCCAGCGCCTGTAACTTGCCATTGATCGTGCAGAGCATCAGCGACACAAGAGAGCGCAAGTCCAGTCATTTTCGAATGGAGCCGCCAGCACCAGCACAAGAGCAGCAACACTACATGCTCGTGTCGCGCAAGAAGCAAAACGCATATAGCGCGCAAGACAAGCTGAAAGTCGTTGCGTTCTTGGAAGAAACAGGGAGTGTAAGAAGGGTGACTAGTAATTTCTATCCAGATCTTGCTTCATCATGCTTTGATATCAGGCGTAAACTTGTTCTCAGCTGGCGAGATCATCGCAAGTAAATCGAGGAGTGCAGCAGCAAAAATGGAAAGCGAAAGAAGGCAACGTCCCAAGGTCACACGACGGTGCTGCTGCACGAAGCAGAGAATCAGTTGATTGTGTGGGTGAACGAGCTGAGAGAGGAGGGTGTGCTCGTGCCCTCGCTGACGCTGCGTCTTGAAATGATCGAAGTTGCGAAGGAACACGACCTCACCGACTTTTCTACGTCATAGAGCTGGCGCAAGTGCTTCATGAAGAGATGCAACCTCTCTTTGCAAACAAGGACAAGGCAAGGGTAGCAGGCACCAAGTGAGCTCGAGGAGACAGCTGCTGCATTCGTTGAGCTGGTCGCCCAAACGAGGCGGGATCTAGGAATTTCTGTCGTTCACAATGCCGACTAGACAGGTAAAACTCTTGTCTTGATCAATGCCAATAGAGTTTCATGCTCAATTCTGTGATTTGTTTGCTTGCCTATTTCTGCATTCTGCTAGCTGCCTTTTTTGAATATCTGCCAAAAAAAACAATCAACAAGAAGGGAACGAGAACCGTTTGGGTAAAATGCGGAGGCAAAGAGAAAGAGCACGCCACCGCGATGCTGTTCGATGACTCCGATGGCAACAATTTTCCTCCGCTCATCGTCTTCAAATCAGTACTGACAAAGACGCCGCAAAGACGAGAAGAGAATGCTTGCTTTTGCAACGGATTTGGGGAAGGTGCGGGAGAACGTCAGACAAATGCAGCTGAGGGAAGGCGTTAGAGTGTACAGCAATACAAAAGGTGTGTGGATCAGTATTGAGCGTTCTGTTCAAGCTCTTATATAATACCTGCTTGCATTTGTGAAGTGTAGCGGAACGCGTATCTCTTTGTGGAGTTTCTTAGTTGCATCAAGAGAAGATCCCTCTGTCCCAATTCTTCTTCTGTGGGACGATTTCTCCGGTCATTGGACCGAAGAAGTTCGTCTGTACGTTGTGTCGATCAATGTGGTGCTCCTCAAAGTGCCGTCAAGTGCCACGTCGATCTGTCAGCTCGTCGATGTGGCCTAGATGAAGCCGCTCAAGGAGCACTTACGATGATACTGGGTTGAAAATCTTCGCGAGCAACTAAGACAACGAGATTCACAGGCGCCTTTTCGACTCGCAGCTCCAACACGCAAGTCGTTCGAAATTGGGTGGTCCGCACTTGGACAGCACTTTCCTCAGATACGATCAAGAGCGGGTACCGAAGAGCTTGTATAGCATGTGATCCAATCGATATATAGACTAGTGATGTGGCTTGTGAGCTACAGCGACTGCATATCACTGACGAGGTTGTTAGGAGCGTTGGTTCCGACAACGATATTGACAATGTGGACATGCCCTAAATTTACTTTCTATTTTCAATTTCCACTTCTTGCTGATGCTCCTGATACACGAGTTTCATTCTGCTGTCAGATTGTGAAATCTGCTTTCGCTTGTCCGTTATAAGCAAAGGAAGTCGGTACATAAAACAAGTCTAAATAAGGTTGAAAGCGTGCCTTTTTGTTGCTCTAAATTAATCCCTGCCAAGCACACTTTAGGATTCGGATGTTATTTTTTACGTACCAAATAGCAATTATCAAGCATCATAGAAACAAGAGAAAAATGGCGAATGACATGGCATTTGTTAGACGCACCTCACCCTTGACGAGCGTCAGGATCTCCTGCGGCACGAGGCGGTCGGAGAGCACCAGCTCGGCTTCTTGCAGCGCGCGGTACGCCTTGAGTGTGAGCAGCTCTGGGTTGCCGGGGCTGGCGCCGACGAGCTGCATCTTGCCTCGGAGCTTGCTGCGTTGTGCTGCGTGCGTATGCAATGGTGTTCTTCAGAGGATCAGACAAGTCAACTTTGAAGGAACCTGGTTCGGTAACCAGGTGATTCTTCGAACTCACGATCTCGCCATAAACCGCAGCAGGTTGAATGTTTTGTATTGTAAATTGTTATGCAGGTGAACAAATAAAATGGACGACGCAATTCATGGATGGCACGCAAAAAGACTCCCAACAAAAGCTCTCTAGAGTTGACTTAACGTCGAACCCTAAGAGCCATCCTGAGCTCTCACTCACTTGTTCGCTCGCTCGCTTAGTAGGCCTGTACGGCACCGTTTCCGCCCTTGGTCGAGGTCGAGGACGGAGGGCACGGGGTCTTTGAGGTGGCGCTGTCGAAGGTGCTCAGTCCGCTGAACCCAGAGATCGTGGTAGTCGAGGTCTTGCTGGTAGCTCCACTCGATGGACTCGCGGATGAAGGGCACGGAGTAGTGTTATTGTTATTGTTGTTATTGTTGCTCGTGGAGGTGCCAGTCTTGGAGTTGTTGTTGTTGTTATTGCTCGTGTTGCTCGTGTCGGTAGTAGACGGAGTCGACGACGATGGACATGGGGTCTTGGACGCACTGTTGTTGCTGTTGTTGGCGCTGGTACCAGTTTTGGAGTTGTTGTTGCTGTTGCCGGTCGATGGGCTCGCGGATGATGGGCACGGGATTTTGGCGGACGACGTGCCGGTGCTACCGAATCCACTGCTGCCATTGATAGTAGAAGTCGCGCCCGAGGTAGTCGTTGTCTGGGACTTGCCGCTGGAGCTAGCAGTCGACGTAGAGGCAGCACCACCGCTCGAAGGAGCCGAGGTCGAAGGACATGGCGTCTTGGCACCCGACGACGTGTTGGCAGTTGGCGAGGCAGTCGCCACGATCGAAGTCTTGCCTCCACTGGTAGCAGTGCTGGCGGCTCCGCTCGCTGGGGCCGACGAAGATGGGCACGGAGTCTTGGATGCGTTGCCGCCGTTAGTGAGTGGTGGCGCAGTGACAATCACTGGGGACTTGGTCGCCAAGTTGCCGTTTGAGGTACCGGTGCTGCTGGTGTCGACTCCGCTGTTACCGCTGACAGTAGACGCAGGCGTGACGCTCGGAGTCTGAGTGACTGGCGTAGTCGTCAGAGCTTCAGTAGTCGGGGCCGTGGTTGGAGCTTCAGTGACTGGAGCAATCGTTGGGGCTTCGATGACTGGTGCGGCACTCGGAGCTTCGGTTCCCACCGTTCCGGTACTCTGGGTCACACTATCATCCGTTGGCGCATCCGTCTCTGGGGCAACTGTACCAGCGTATCCGTTGTCGCCAGTGCTGCTGCTCTCAGTGGTGGTCGCTGCAGGAGTCTGCACATCGGTGCTGGTGCTGGCGCTGGAGCCGCTGCCACTCGTCTCGATTGCTGGAGCAGTCGTCAGAACGTCCGTGGCGATAGATGGGGTGTCAGTCGCAGCCGTGGAGTCACTATCGCTGACGGTGGTCTGCGTCACGCTTTCGCTCACTGGAGCTGGAGTTGGGGCCTTGGTTTCTGGAGCTTCGGTCACTGGAGCAGTGGTTGGTTCCTCAGTAGCTGGAGTCTCAGTCACGAGAGCAGTAGTTGGAGCATCAATGACTGGAGCCGTGGTTGGAGCCTCGGTAGCTGGCGTCTCAGTCTCTGGGATAGATGTTGCCTCGGTCGCTGGAGCAGTAGTAGGAGCTTCAGTGGCAGGAGTCTCAGTCTCTGGGGTAGTAGTTGAGATAGACACCACGGTCTCGCCGCTGGACGTCGGAGCGGTCGTCGATGGACATGGAGTCTTCGCTTGAGTGTTGGTCTTGCCACCAGTGAATCCAGTTGACGTTGAAGTAGACGAGCCCTTCGAGATCACAGTCACAACCGGGGTAGCATTGCCTCCGTTGCTCGTGCTCGGAGCGTTGGATGACGGACAAGGCGTAGCTGCCTTCGAGTTGTTGTTGTTGCTGGTGCTGGTCGAGGTCTTGGAGTTGTTGTTGCCGCTCGTGGTGCTGGCACCGCCCCATCCGTTGTTCGTCGAGGTCGAGGTCGAGCTCTTGCCTCCGTTGCTCGTGCTCGGAGCGTTGGATGACGGACAAGGCGTAGCTGCCT